>CM060851.1:7609773-7882714 GCA_030737835.1 Acorus gramineus
TCCTAGGGTTTCCGGATTTGATCGATCGCCATGTCTGGGGTTTCTGATTTTTGTTCGTGTGACGAGAACAGGCGATGGTTCCGGCTCCGGAGACGGTGTGGAAGCACGACATGTACGCGGATCCGATGGCGGTGGCCCCGTTCACGTCGGCTAGGCCGATGTCGATCGAGACCGGCACGAAGCTCTACATCTCCAACTTGGACTACGGGGTCTCCAACGAAGATATCAAGGTGAGATTTTGAATTACTTTTTTTTAAGATTAACAATCATTGGATTTTTTTAAGCTATCTTTTGCCTTTGTTTTTGTTTCATATTGTTCGATTGTGGCTGCATGACTGACTGATTTG
Organism: Acorus gramineus; assembly: GCA_030737835.1. Lineage (NCBI taxonomy): Eukaryota > Viridiplantae > Streptophyta > Magnoliopsida > Acorales > Acoraceae > Acorus > Acorus gramineus. Next base: position 7,610,121 of record CM060851.1, read on the forward strand.
ATGGGTTTTTGTTATGAAAAGATCAGTGATTGTTTTGAAATCATCTTGTTGAGGATTTACTTTTCAGTTTGTAAACACAGATCTCTTATTTAGTGATGGATCTTTAACTTATGTGACCGTTTCACCTGTATATGCTTCGATGAACGTCTAGATTTGGATGTTTGATTCTGCTTTGGATGGAAATCATGAGTGAGGTTTGCGGTGTCTGTGTCATCAAATTGATATTTATGAAAGTGTTTTCGTTATGATGCCATTTGACAGAACACCACCCTTGGGTCTGTAACATATGTTGTTATATCAAAAGTACTCTTCGAGGCATTTTTCAAATATCATTAAAAATGTATGTTTTCCTGAAGGGTTGTATATGAGATGTCTTTGAAAAATTTAGTTTGTCGCACTGGTAAAATTTGATGGGCTCTAAGTCTTGTGCTTTGTCCGATTTTGTTGTCCAACTTGTGGCAGTGAGGCACCAGTTTATGCATATTTATCACATGGTCAGTGGTGTAAATAGGAACCTGGTTGTTGACTGATTCCTACTGTTAAGGCTCTTCTGGAAATGTTTGTCAGGGAGACCCTTTTTTTTATCAACATGAGAAGACTTAAATCTGCTTATTATGGTCAAGGAAGCCACTTCCATGCATAGAGAATGATTTATGCGAGCAACTAAGGATGTGAGAATAATTTCCAATAAATGGAATTTAGGTTTTGATTTGATTTATCACAACGCATCAATTTCTTTTTGGGAAATGAACCTCATTTTCATGAAGTTGGATTTTACATTGTATTAAATTGTTCTAAAGAAATGAAATGGAGATGACTTTGATTTTTTATTTGAGAAAGTTGTAGTTTTACTTTCAACAATGTACTGGTATGACCTTACTTGAACAAGATCTGTTCTATAGGTTTGTACAATTGCATCCTTTAACAAAATGAGTCAGTCACCAAAGTTTGGTTGATGCGACATGACCGCGTGATCAGAGTGTTATTGATTATAGGGGTCTCCGGATGTAGAGGATCGTATCCCTTCCCTTTCTAGGGTTAGGGTATGGTCACTCGATTGTCTGACAGACCCAACAATTTTAATTATTAAAAAAAGAAAAAAAAACAATGTACTAGTAAAACTAGCTTATGATTTGAGAAAAAAGGTTTATTTTTTACTATGTACTAGTAAAACCAACTTTAAAGCATTTGATGCTTGCCAATCACGTCAGATATTTCAATCAGATATTTCATATTGGAATAACCGACTATAAATTTGCATGTAGTTAGTCAATTCATGGTATTGGAAAGAGATTCGCTGTAGTTGGGAAGTTGTCTTTGTGTTTTTAGTTCTTGAGATGGAGCTTGTATCATTTTTATAAATATAGATAAATTGGTTTGCTATTATATTTGAATTGCTATTATATTTGAAAATTTGAATTTGTTGGAATTTTAATATGGTTATGTTATCTTAGGTAAATCAATAATTATTCTCACTAAAAATTATATTATTAAATGCATAGTTCAAAGTGCGCGTGCGCCACATGCTGATGTGCGCCGAGGACGTGCGCCCGCACATGCTTATGTGCCCCCCTCAATGCACATCAGCACCTTGGTGTTGTCCAAGTGCGGCCATGTGCGGCCAGCCGTTCGAACCCAGTTCGAGCGGGAATCAAATAGCCCCTAGGCGTTCGAATCTAGTTTGAACGGGAAATCAAATGGCTCTTCAAACAATTCGAACCCAATTCAAGCGGGATTCAAACGGCTCTTAGATGTTCGAATTCCGTTCGAATGGAGTTCAAACTCCCATATACTAAATTATTTTTTATAAAAAATAAAATATACAATTTGTTGTCGCATGTACCGTCCATGCGGCCATATGAGGATCCATCACATATAGGGTCCACGCATGTTTTTAAACTATGATTATACGTAAAAATACGAATATGGATTGTAGATAAGATCAATAATTGCTTATTTGCTTTTTGTATCTTTCATTTGTTTTTTGAAGTAAACATGTCAAGTTAAGGTGCCATTTGTGAAGATTGCAATATGCAATTGCAGATAAGATATACAATATCTTAATTTATGTGGGATCTGGGAGCTACGAGAAGTCAAGAATTTACTTTACTAGACTTCAGTGGGGCCACTCGAGGTTGATGTAAAATATCTTGAACAAATCATCATATCAATGGGGCCTTATAGATGGATGGTTCAAGATCTGTTAACCAACTTTGACTGAGGTTGGAGGTTGTTGGGTTATTGGCATATATACACATTTAAAATTTCAATGACTTACTTTGTTCTGCACGTTATCTTACACATTTACAAAATCAACCTTCCACGGGCCTTATTTATTGCGGGGAAATTATATCTTATTAGTCGACATAGTACAGTAACATACCCCTGGAAAATAGAAAGGAATCGAACTGATATACTTTTTTAAATTTACAGTCATATAAGGATGTGAACAAAATGAGCAAAAATGTGTTAGAAGTGTGAATGTAATAGAATTCAGTTCCAGTATTGTAGTTTTACCAATGCTTTATACCAATGCATACCTGAATGGCAATAAAAACACAGATATGTTGCTCAGTCCCATGCCAAACAATCCACTTGAAGTTTTGCATTTTCTCCTTTACTTCAATCTTGCGCTTAACACATGCTTAAGCTTAAATTAGTTGTTTGTAATCTGTGGTTGTTGTGGTCATGTTTGCTGTGGTTTATACTAATAAGTTATTGAAGGTAGAGACTCATATATTGTATTTTAACTCGAGACAATATAACCTGTTTCCAGCTGGTTTGACGTCCAGTTTATGAATTTCACCAGGCCATAAACCTCTATTTTTGCCTTTTTAGGCACATCCCCTGTCTGCACACTAATTTCCAAATAGTTTTGGTTTGGTTTGTGCATTTTTTAAAATATAATATATAGAATCTTGTAACTTCAACTTGTTGTTCATCTACAAGTTTTATACAATGATTTATAATGGGAATTGTGAGTATTATTTTTTTGTTTGTGGTACTTTTATATTCTAAATGAGATTTATCTTTGCAAATGATTGTTAATTTGTTTTCTAATGTTTATCTAAATTTTACAGGAGCTTTTTTCGGAAGTTGGCGACCTGAAACGCTATTCCATACATTATGATCGAAGCGGAAGATCAAAGGTACCTACTGAGCTCGGAATTCGTTGATGTATCTGAACAAATTCTCTCTGCCTTGGTTAAGAAAGATCATTATTATAGGGAACGGCAGAAGTTGTTTTCTCACGCGAGGGAGATGCTTTAGCCGCCGTCAAGAGATACAACAATGTGCAGCTGGATGGGAAGCCTATGAAGATAGAGATTGTTGGAAGGAACATTGTGACTCCTGCTCCTCCTGTGCGTCCCTTCGCAAATCCAATGTTTGGTGGAAATGGCATTCCTAGAAGGTTTGAATTCTTACTTCCATTCTGTGTATTTAAATTCAACTTTCATTTAAGTGTTACAATGCATCTTTGAATTTGTTTTGTATTGGCAGTCTAAACTGATGGTGAAAGAGCCCTCCGTTAATAAAACTAGCTAGTTTTTTTTCTACATTTTATCCATTAAATTTTTTCTTAATGGATTTCTGGTGCCTGCCTGCCTGACATATCTAGTTGTCATGATAGGCCCTGTTTTATTTTATACATTATTTTTATCATTATGGTAAAATAGGTGTGGTACCATAATTAATTATGAACCATTTTGTTTTCTAAAGTTTTGAAGTATGTGTAAGTTACAGATCAACAAGCCTCATGCTTGTAATATGTATCCGTTGTGCAAAATGTCTGGTGGACACATTTTCAACGAACTTTAATAATTAATAAAAATGGTGGTAAAGTCATGGTTATATTTGTGAAGGGATAACTAGTTGCTTTAAAGCTGTACTGCTACAGATCCAGAGCCCTGATGGGAGAAAGAGCAGCAATACAGCCTATAATGCTACAGCTCCTTCACAACATATGGTCTGCACCTTGACCATGTTGAAACCATTCCCTACTTTATGTGGATGTGAGCTCACAAAAGTCCACCAGATACAGCAGATATTTGTGTGTGGATTATGGATAAGATTCTGAATTATTAGAAGATCGAGAAGTGATTTTTCGTGCATGTCCCATGACCAACTTATAGCCACATTTTGATTAAGAACACCTCCATGTGATTAGTGATTTTCTTGTATAAGATGCAAACATTTTAATTGTGTGTCTGACCTTTGGACTTTATGCGTGACAATCAAATCCCTATTCAGGCTTTTAAATTTTGGTTGCTTCTTTCCTCTGCGAAGACTTTGTTGAAATGGTAAACTTTTTGTTGGAGCATGTGGTTTTCGCTGGAAAATTTAAGTTGCACTTTAATGCTAACAGTCTCTCGTGCTCTGATTTGTTTTTCTAATGGTTATATGTTCATCTGTGAACGAGTGTGCACGCTTACCATGAGCAGCATCTGGTTAAATCGTAAGACATGTAATTAATTTGTGTCATGAAGTGTTTCAGTCAATCGTCATTCACCAATGTGGAGCAGTTTTCTTTCCCATGGTGGACGAGTCCCATTCATCTCAAATGCACATGAAACAGGAATGGTCTTTTTTTTTATCAGTAATGTGTATTGTATATGGTGCATTCTTTTCCTTGCATTTTGTATACTTTGGCCTTAACAATAACCTTTGAAGTGATCATGGTGGTAGTGGGGATATGGTTTTTAATTTTTGCATTTACTCTTGGGTTTGTGTTCTGCTTATTTTGATGCATTACTCTGTGCTTCATTCATAATAATCATTTTTTGATGTGCCAATGAAACAGTGGTCCAGGAAGGGGTGGTGGCCCTATTGCTAGGCCTCGAGGTGGTGGCCGTGGATTCGGGAGGGGTGGCCGGGGGCGTGGTAGAGGAGGAGGTCGCGGAGGTGAAAAGGTGTCTGCTGAAGCTCTTGATGCAGACTTGGAGAAGTACCACACGGAAGCAATGCAGATGAACTGAACTATCTAGCTCTACTTAGGCTTCTAAAACAGGACTATGGATTTGCTTGCTTGGTTGATAGGCTCCGAATATTTTGTGTCTCTCTCTCTCTCTCTTGCTGGGTGTTTGTTCAGAGAAGGGGAATATCACACTATAAAAGTGTACTGTTACTGGTTTGTGGGGCTTTTGGGTACTAGTTGTTATTGCTCGTCTATTTTCGACATGCAACATAACATCTGTTTAATGGACTGGTGCGACCGATTTAGCTTCGCTGATCTTTTTCTCTCTTTCTTTACATCCTCTTCCACGGTTTGGGGGATCATGGTTTGCTGATCAAAACCGGTGGTACTATATTCCACATAATGCATTTGGCTGGCAAACTTGGCAAAGGTTTCTGCTCGCGTATTTGGCAGGTGAGTTATCTGATGTTTTGGGATTGTAAACTCTGATTTATTTCCAACTCTTGTTCTTGATCTGAACTTGACTTTGATTTTTTTTAACTACGTCAGATAAGGATGCCATGCGGGCATATCGCATTATAGAAAATGGATGTGCCATCGTTTGGTGAATTCGGGTAGTGTCTTTCCTCTCATTCCCTTTGGTTTGCAAATCTACTCATCAACTTATGGTATGTTAGATTCTCCCCTTAATCACTGGTGAAGCATGATGATTATGATTTTTATTTATATTTTTTGCTTCTGATTTAAGATTGCACATAATCCTATGATACATACATCAATCATGTCAAGTGAATTTATGTGACGGACTGTGGTTGACTTATGAAATCGCAGCCAGTCTACTGGAGTGAGCAATGAATTTCTTGGTTAGGTGTAAATCAAGAATTATTGGATTGCCTGAATTGCCGCTATGTACTGTTTGGTGGCTGTTTAGCTTACCCTTCTGGAAGATAAAGCACTGGGCAGCACCATGGATTTGCTGCTTTCTGAAAGAAGAGTAATAAAAAAAAATTGGTGGCTCAGTCTGCAGTTTTCACTAATGAATGTCAAAGGCAAGTTTCTGAGTTGTAGTAGATATGACATAGCTTTCTTGGATAATGGCTCATAGTGGTTTTACTTGAGTAGGGTTTCTAAATTTGATTAAGAGCTGTAATGTTTTTTTTTTTTTGTTAGGAAAGTTAGGACTTATTCTTTCATAGGCTTGAAAGGTTACACCAAATGATTCTGCTGGATTGACATAACACAGTTTGTTTGATTTTCAATGTCATTGAACTCCCAGATGACCTGATATTATTTGTATGTCAAAGCTTATGTTACTGGTAGTTTTTCTGAATCTTATGTAAAGCTTAGTTTAAACTTTAAATTAAATAAAGAAAAGGAATATGTGTTTTTAGGTGAATGTTATGTGTGTGGTGCTTATCAGGCTGCATCTATTTCATTGAAATGTGGTGGAAGCTTTAGGTAGGCATTACTTTTTAAGCGTGTTAATTTGCCAACTCTGGGTGTCAACTATGGACTTGTGTGTGTGTCCGTGTGTATAGCAACAATGTTTGCTTCTTGGTAAACTTTAGGGGCTATTTGAAAATATATTATATATTGTATTTACAGGGAGTTGAGGTTTTGTTGACTTGTGAGCTTAAATTGCACCTTGTAAATCTTAGTGAATGCCTTTAAAATGAGTTTTTTAGCATGAACACTGCGTAGCATGAAGTTCATTAGGTGAAGTTCTTGATTTGGGTCTATTACAGCTACAGTTTCATCATCGATTTGATTTTTCTATAATATGGAAAATGTGAGGGATTGTCATTACTTTAAGTTGTTGAGGTGTGATTTTGGACTGGTTATTTTCTGGGTTATTTTGACAAAATTAAAATTTAACAGGGGTATATATGCAAGTTTTTTTTTATATACATGTTTACACTCAACAAAAAAAAAAAAATGGTGTGTTCACCAGGCGGATAGAGTGCATTTTGTTGTACCCAGTATATATTAGTCTAATCTAGCATGTACTAAACTAGATTAAAGAAAACATATATTATTTGTTTATTATTGCAGCACCCTCCCTTGTCGCATCAAAAAATAAAGCTTTTCAATTGACCAGTGACTGGATTTAGTCAGGGGTTTAGGGGTTTGGAGCTCATACTGTTTCAGAAAATGTTAGGGACGCTCGCTTTTACAGTTACCAATGTGTATATTTGTGTATCTGTACATAGTTTAATAAAAAAAAATGTAGTATTTATTTGAATGAATTAGATATTTATCATTTTGTATTTTGTATTTTTTTTTTTTTTTTTGTACTTGTATATTGTTTGATTTACATGGGGCTGTTAGATGATGTATAACATTATGCGGTTATAAAATATATGTGCATTTATAACCGTTTAATCTTAAAAGTGAGGATGTGGTAATCTTATAATAAAAATAAAATAAGATACAAACATATAAAAACAGCTAGAGGATTTCAACCCCTGCTAAATCGAAGTATGTAGGTGAGTTCATTGTTGTTCAATGGCAATTTTATGCAGAATATGTATTAGTAAAAAAAATATTTCATTTTCTTCATTATTTTGAAATAACGATTTCACTAAGCAAAACGATATGTCTACTCCTCCCAATCAATTCACCTACCGTTACTTTGATTGTTTACAATATTAATATTTGATAGAAGCTCTGTCGATCATTTTTTACAATATATGATAGTTGATTTATCGACCTGGGAGGGTTTATTTGACGTAAAGGTGTTGAAAAAAACATGGGCAGCACTCTCACCATAAACTGTAGCTTTAATCAAATTTTAAATGACTATTCTTTTACAATATATGATATATCATTTCACCATCACTATCACCGCTACAACAAGCTTCCACAATCACGTGGCCATGTTTTTTTTTTTTTAAAAAAAAAATTCTTGCACGATTATAAAACTGATTTTGCAGGAATTTGAGTTTTAAAACTGATTCTGCAGGAAGCTCACTTTCTTAGCTTTTTAAAATCGCAGCTTTTAAACATTATTTACCTGAAATCTGTGTATAGGAAGCTACTACAATAAAATTGTTTGGTTGCACGATTGTAAACGCAGCTTCCTGCAATCGCAAACGTTGCGTAATCGCGCAATCAAACGCACCCTAAATCAAACACCGAAAGAAGGAAATAAATAAACATAAGTCTTCTTTTCATTTGCTCTGTCTTCCTCAGCTTAACATTTGAAGACAAGTGGTTGGTCACATGCACCCTAATTACCTCCCAGCCCCCAGGTACTTGTATCAAGATGGAAGAGTGAGTATGACATGAAATTTCATCACCTCAACCATAACTCTTTTTTTTTTTTTTTTTTGCAGTGGGACTAATATAGTCTTAGCAAATCATACGTACACTACCATAAATATGAGTTTTAGCTGTGAAATATCTTATAGCAAAAAGGCATAATGTCATAGCAAAAGGTTTTTATTAACGAAATCATTTGGTAGTATAATTACGCAACAAAAGATGACATTGTGCTACGAAATTGTTTTGCAGCTAAAAGTATATAAATTTAATTAAAAAAGTAAAAATCTTTCCCAGTGGAATATTTCACAGGAAAATGTCACACTTTCATAGAAAAAACCCTATTTGATTTTTTTTAAAATTTAATATTACAATTAATTTTTTTAATGATAATAATAAGAATAAAAACAATCCAAGTTTTTAATAAAAACTAATTGTATGCATTACAAATTGTTATAATATCTTTTAAAAGAAAATATAACAATAAAAGAACTCAACTTATGTATCTTTAAGGGGGAAAGGAAGGATATCTAGAAGTGTCGGATGCTCTTGAATCAATTCGTAGGACTGTGAGGACTGTAACTATTGTAGCTCCTCAATGTCTCACTATAAAATAGAATTTAACAAAAAAATTAACATCTGAATGAAAATCCAGCACCAAATCAAAACACAACAAAAGAATTCCCTCCTAAGCATGCAGCCCCCTAATTTCAACCAACCCAGGGTACCCTGTAGTCTCTGTGTCAAACTTTATATTGTTTTGCTAATTAACAATTACAAGAGTCGACCTTCAATTCAGCTATAGAGAATATACCTCCTTGAAGATCCATGCGCGCATATCTACTGACCATTGGACATTCTGTTTCTTTATCCCTCTCTTTGCCAATACTTGGATTTATTCAGATCACATGGATGCTGCTGGAGGAAGTGCAAATGCAGGCCAACCTGCATAACCACCACAAAAATAGGTGATGAAGAAGAACAACAAGAGGTTACATTTTTAATTGAGAATGAAGAAATTCAGGAACTAACCTGAATTTCTTGGTGCAATTTACCTGTCTGGTTTGATACTCCAACAGCAGACCACCTCTCTCCTGCAATGAAAATGAAACAATAATTTGATAATTTCATATCCAATCGAATGGTCCTTAAGCTTTTACAAGATCACTGTTCACAGGCCACTCATTCCATTTCATAAACACTTCACCATGGCATCTACTGATTGAGGGCCAGTGGACATAGCAATGCACCATGTTGAGGTTGACTGACTTTGAAAGGTCTCATAAGCTAACCATGGGCAACATTATTTTTTCCAAAAGGTAAGTCTTAGCAAATCATACATGATAAGAACATATTAGACTTGGCTAGCTTCATAGTACTCTCTCTTTCTTTTTGAATCACACACAATGTCATTCCCTCTAACTTTATCCAATTCAATCGGGTTAACTAAAACCCACTCGACCACACATTAACTCAATCGACGACAGCAGTGTTTAGCGATTCATTATAAGATGGTGAAACTAGGAGAGAGAGAGAGAGAGTTGATTCATTATAAGATGGTGAAACTAGGAGAGAGAGAGTTTGTGTAATGGAATATGGTAGGGTGTGGTTTAGTGATTCATTATAAGATGGTGAATTTAGTAAGAAAATATAAGATGGTTGGTGATTAAAGTAGGTTGACACCACTGGTTGGTAAATGGACTGCACTTGCAGTAGACCCCTTCAGCGAAGTGGTCGAGATGCACCCTCTCAAATGAGAGGTCGCGGGTTCGAACCCGCCTTTACCCATAAAAAAAAAAATGGACTGCACTTTTTTTTTTTTTTGTTGCATTAATGCACTATTTTTTTATCATTATCATATAAGGGCAATTTTTTTTTCCGGTCCAAAAGAAATGGCACAAGCTCATAGAAATGTAATTTAAAAAACAAAACGTTGATACATTCAGTCCGTTTTGTAGTTTAATCTGCAAGCCTATACACTATGATAATATAATATATATTATATTATCATAGTGTATGAGTTCTATCATAGTGTATAACATAATTTTTTTTTTTCATTTTACAAAACAATTTTTTTATTTTTATATCTTAATATATTTTTTATTTCATATAATAACATGCACTTTATTAGAAAAATATATGATTTTTTTAAAAAAATAGTATGAACTGTAATTAGAGCTAGACATATCATTTTTCTAAATAAAATGTGAAATTTCAGTTAGATATTTGGGTAAAAGTTCCCTCTTGAGAATTAGCATTTCCCCACAAAGGGTCAATTAAGCAAGACTGAAGTTCCTGTAGAACTTTTGGTAATTATTAATTAAAGATCTGAATTTCATCATCATGGGCAAAGACATTTACATCATTATAACTCGTGCAGAATTTTATACATATTTTGCGTATATTAGGCACTGACGACCCTTGATAGTTTTCTTTATCATTATAAAAATCCACACGTTTGGCCCCAACAAGAACATAGCCAATCTATCACAAGCCAAGAGTGTGCATCAACCCAAAAGGAAAGGCTTCAGCATTATTTACAAATCCAAATAACATCACTGGTAGCTTGTCATTTCTTCATGCTGATGATTACGAAGGTGACCTCGATCTTCGCCCAAGTCCCCCCCTATCCACCTCTTGAGCATCTCTAATGCGGCCTTTGGCTGATCCATTGGAACCATGTGGCCCGCGTTGTGTACCTACCAACAATCATTGCATTTGCTTCATTAGCAGTAAAGATTAGAGGAGAGAGGACATGAAATTGTCTGGGGAAATATTAGGTGACCTTGATGAAATGAATAGAATGTCCTACAATTCAGACTAATCAGGTAGTATTTTTGTAGCACTCATGGGGATTGTTTGAGGGCAATTGTTAACATAAAGCTTAATCATAGAAGTGTGAAAAATGAATACCTTGAGGAAGCTTAGCGGACCATAAGTTTTCAGCAGTCCAGCTTCTTCACCATCAACAGTGAATGGGTCCATTGGAGCTGCCACAAACATCTTCTGACCAGACCATTTCATGGAGTTCACCCATCTGTAGTTCCCTGTACAAGAGATACGAAGAATCAGTATTACAATTTCATTTGTTGCTTAGGAAGCATCGATGAGCTCCTACTGGATGGTTTTGTATTCGCATTGGATCAAGTGGTTGGATGTGATTAGGTTTGGTGCTTGGTGTTATTTTTTATTATGCTAACCTATATGGTAAAGATGAGTGTGTATGTTTCACTATTGATAAAAGGATATTGTTGTACCACCAAGGACAATCAGCTTGGCTACCATTGCATGATGTGTTAAGACATCTCTTTATTGGAAGCAAAAAATCTCAGCCTCTATTTGTTTTCACTTCATCAACATAAAATCAACAAAATCAACATGAAATCCAAGATCAAGTTGTATAAGATGAAGAAACCTAGAAGTAATTCATCAAAACAAACTACTAAGAGGTCCCAAAGAAGACAACTTATTATTAGATGATGCTTAGCAAATTAAGATTGCAAGGAATGATAACTGCCTAATGGAGTCCACAATAATAAGTATTGAGAAATTAAAAGCACTCACCCAACCAATTGCAAATGAGGTCATATTCTCCAGCATATATCAGGACTTTGATACCATCATCAACCAGTGCCGGAATACCCACTTCCAAATTCTTCATCCAATCCGAAATCATTGCTTCATAAACAAGAGGACTGCAGGAAACAAACTTCCTGTCACCAACCCCAAGAGCAGTCCTCACAGACTGCTGGTTCAGAAACTTGTCCATATTCGAGAAATCATAACAAAGGGTTCCTTCACATTTCTTCCTTATGTCATAATACTGAAAAACAATGTTAAAACAAAAATCAGAAACTGAGAGAAAATTATGTACTCAGTGTAAATGAGGGTAAATACAATGTGTGAAATGTAACAGACCATTACTTACATTCACATTATCAGTAAGTGCCAGGATAGAAGTGAATATGGAGTTGCACACTATATAGGAAGCGAGGCATGCCAAAATCCCATTAGATCCTGCCATGCATCGGTTAAAGCTTTACCATGTAACCACAATGACAATATTAGCATTTCCAGATCTAAAAATAAATATTGAGTAACAAATCTTCATACCACAACGCTTGATTCCCAGTTCACAAACAGGGAATATCTTGTTAATTATATTGCCACTAGTTTTTGTGATGATCCCCATCTCTACTGCATAGTCAGCATATGCTTTGTACTGAATTGCAGGATCAGTCATCCCATTACCAATAGCAAAGCCCTGAAATTTTTAACATAAAATAAAGGCTGAAACTTGCATATGATTAGGACAGTAGAATTTGGTAGACATAGGAGTAATTTATTCTGGAAAAATAATGTGAATCTATCAGGCAAACTCAGGCTGCTCACAATTTGTGATGTTTCAAGTAGTACAATTTACAACAATAAGCAATGTAACATGTAAGTATGTGACTTGCCATCTAGAGACAGAAAAAGATGACTGTATAAATTCAAAATCACCTTCAAATTTATGTGCAGCCCTTGTTTCTCCTTGTTTCCTCTGTAAACTCTTTGGGCAATAGCAGGAATGTAGTGTCCAGCATAAGATTCTCCTGTTATGTAGAAATCATTCTTTCTGTATTTTGGATGGGCTTTGAAAAATGCCTGGAATTCATGGACAAATACTCCAAAATGATCATATTCATGGAAATAACTAAAACTCAGAACTGGAAATGATTCTCTGGTGGACTGCATTTACCTGCAAAAAATCATATAAGTCATCACTAACGCCCTTCTCACCAAAGCGAAGGTCCCTCACATCTTTGCTGTAGCTAAAGCCAGTCCCTGTGGGCTGGTCAACGTAAATAAGGTTTGATGCCTGCAATATCATGGATATATCAGTTCAGTCAATACATGGTTAAATCACAATCATGCATTCCCGTGTATAAAAATCACACAAAAAAATGAAGGTCAACATTATAGCACACATGGACCATGGACAACAAATATCTCATTTTCCTTTGGAACCAGACTGTGGGTCATTCGGATGCCCTAATAACCTCAATATATCAATATATCCATATATATTGAAGCAGATCAATCTTGTGAGCTGGCAACTGTTTTATCATATTTGGATGGATTTGATGACATGGTAGCCAAATAATTATGTGATATATCAATCTTGACAACTGTTTAATCATTAAAATATCCTACCAAAGATCAGCATTTTAAGATAAAATAGCAAGAGGAATCTTGAAGTCCATCCCAAGAAGCATTATTATGGTGTAAAAATAAACATGTTTCTCATCATGTCAAGAGAAATAAAATACTTTCTTGTTATCCAGATAATTATAAGCCGCATTAGATCTTGGCATCAGTTAGGCATGGCCTAAGCCATAAAGCACGATATGAATTTTAGCTCAAGTATTAAATGGTATAAACAAACCTACCACAAGATTGGGATTAGCCATTTATCACCATCCATATGCCTAATATTATATTGAACCTACACTTTGTACAAGAACATGTTCACCAAAAGGTGGTGTCCAAAAAAAGATGTGTCAAAAAAGAAAAAGGGCATGCCATGAAATATGCTATGTACATGGCCCAAAGAAAGATGTATCGGAGTTTGAAAGGAATGGTGTGCATCAGTGGATACATACTACAAAACAAAAGAGGAGATGAAAAAAATGATGTGCATGCATGTAGTGCATAAGGTTGAGGTATACTATTGTGAGGGCAACATGTTTGGTATTTACCCAATTTTGATTGTCAATATATTAAAGCTTGACAATCAAAATTGGGTAAATACCAACCTATTTCCACTCACCACTTACACGATGCACTATGCATGCTCAAAATGAAAAAGAAAAAGAAAAAAATAAAGGTGCAGGACATGAGGGAGATGGGATCCAGCTAGTGCTAAAGCCCATCAAGTATGGTCAGTCTCTAATAGGAGACTAACGTATGGCAATTTCACATGTTTAGCGTGTAAGGTGACAATATTTGCCATGAGTCAATATCCCATTGAAAATTGACTAAACCCGATGGGATCCGTTCTTGACATGAGGTCATCATTGATGATGGAATGAGTTGCGAGACATATATGCAGAGTGGGTTGTAAGTTACCCAATTTAGAAACAAATGAAGGATCAATCAATTTCAAAGGATTAGTGAAAATTTAGCATCATGAAAACTTTCATAAGGAAAATACTCGTGCGAAGAGAATTTCAAGAAGGTGAATAACAACTACTTTTCAAAAATGGCAACAAATATGATCAGTTCAAAGTATGATATTTCCATCTACCATTCAAAGTTTCATGTTTTCTTCATAGTTTACAACACAAAGAAGCTTGGATTGTTTCCTCTTTTTTAGGAGAAATCTTGGATTTTTTTCTTGAATAGAGATAACAAGAGAACTGCCAATCACACCACATACATGTAAATAACAATCTTCAATAAAAGCTTCGTCTTCCATCTTAAATAATGTAAACCAACAGTGAGTAGTAGTGTGGTACCTTATCCCACCCATAGTTGTTCCAAACGAGAGACAAGTTATCTGCAATGCTAAAAGGACCATTTTCATAGAAAACTGCTAATTCACTGCTGCATCCAGGCCCTCCAGTCAACCAAAGAACAACGGGGTCACTGCTTTTTCCCCGAGATTCAAAGAAGAAATAGAACAGCCTGCATAGCGTAAGATGTTTTAACAAAGGTAGTATATCCTTTCTGCAATGACCAACTCAAAGTTAATCCACTCAAAGGAAATTCCTATGATTAAAAGGCAACAAACTTCTCAAACTCAGTATCCTTTTGCTTTTATCAAAAGCAAGAAGTACAATATCCTTGCTCTTTTGGTGCATTGCTCCACCATTTTCTATGGATTTTTGCAAACTTTAATGACAACCACTCCAAGAATGTCAGTTTGTACTACAGGCAGATTCTGCATGTAAAACAGATGAAAAATAGAGATCCCTTAGGCAGTAAAAAATATTACAGTGTCTTTTTAATGATTAGGTTGTAGTTTGCACCAAATTTTAATATAATGACACAACTCCAAAAAAGGCAGATGGAAATCTGCAACAAGGAAAAGCAAACGCTAGAAGAAGATTAAAAAATAAGAAAAGATGGGGAGCATAGGTGGGAAAACCCCAATCACACAGAAGCAGCCTCACCCAACCAACAATTTACTTTCCATTGAGATAAAAGAGTACTCTACTCTGCCCCAAGGAAGATCCCAATCTTTGATGAATCTGATAGAATCCCCCATGCATTTTTTATATACAAAGGAGATCCAATGAAGATGAAATTATTATGAGAAATCCAAATTCCCCAGCAGATGACCGGGACAACTTCACAACAATCACCCTTTTATTCATCTGTTCACCCCACAACATCTGGACAAGGGAATTAATGCTCCCATTAAAGCAACACTATCCCCTACCATTCTCCAGATTGTTTTACCGTAAGCTCATCTTCATATAGCACAGTTCTTATCTGCCAGAATAGCCTAATTAGCTCCATATAATCTAGTGAGTAATATTTCCTTAAAATAAAGGCTAATGTCTTTTTTTTTTCTTTTTCTTTTTCTTTTTTTTTGAGATAAACGGTAGACTGAATCTGAATCTTGCCTCAAAGCAAGGAGGGAGAAGAGAGAGATAGAGAAGGGAAGGAAAGTGCTCACACAAAAAGTGTAAAGAACTTAATCCCAACCAAAAAGCAAAAACAAAGGAAAGGCTAGGATGGAAACCCCGCCTGCCAAAATATAAAATACAACCAGCAACCAGCACCTCCAAATACACCTATTCAAATCTCTAGCCGGGGTAGATGTGCAACACCCCTCATGACAAGAGGACGCCATGCACACCCGCTAGAGAGCACCCCCAGGTTGAGATAAACAACAAGGACTCTTCCCAAACATTTTCCAATTAGAACCTCTGACCAGAGAAGATCATTTTGTTGCACCCCAACCAAATCGCCCAAAGAGCGCCAGAAGGACTGACTTAAGCACCTGGGACTCAGTCCTCGAGCATCCCAGTCCCTTTGTTGTTCTAAATAAAGGCTAATGTTCAGAACAGTCCCACATGCAGCCCACGGACAGTCCTCACATCCTACAGTTTTTTATTAAAGGTGTAAACTTTCATGTAACGAATCATATTATTCATAAAAATGGGCTTTATACACCAATGAATTATATACACCCACTCATAGAAGAATTTTAATAAAATTCATGGTTTGTTTAACAATATACATATATATACCATGTTGGGCATATAAGGGACTGCACGCGGGGCTTTAAACGGGACCATGGGTAACAGCGCCCCAAATAAACGTGGAGAACTATGGAGCCTCGAATTTCTTCATCTTTAGTGGAAATACAGTCAATAGTGGGTCAATCTTTCATCAGCCACACATGTGACATAACATAGAATCGCTCCCTTGCATCCTATAGACTGCACTGTGGCTAATCTAATTCTTGCTGATGAAATATAATAACTAAAAAAAGAGCGTAAATCAAACAATCATTTTTTAAAAACCGAAATCTCATTCTATTCCAGCAACATCATCAAATTTAAGTGAGGCACTCGAACATCACAAAAAACATTCATCACCTCGCGGCGTGCGTGTGCTCGAGTCGGTAGTACCCCGCGTGGTGCCCGAGCTCCTCGACGGACGCGTCCGACCCTGAATCGCCGTGAATTTCGAGGTCCAGCCTCCTCTCGACGAGGCTGGGCCCATCGTCACCGCCGATGATGTCGTCGGTCTCACTTTCGAGGACGTCGGGGAAGCCCGGGCGGAGGTTGAGGGCCCTGATGAGATCCTCGGCGGATTTGGGAACGAAATTAGGGTTAGGGTTTGCGGAGGAAGAGAGGGTGGAGAAGAAGGAAAGGAAGCAGAAGAGGAGGAGGAGCGACAGAGAGAGTGAGTTCGTCATTTCCAAAGTGTTTGTTCGAAGTACTCTGAAGATCTATGAGAGAGATATTTATTTTATTTTCAACCCCGCCCATGTATGTTCATGAGAAGGAAAATGTTCAGCCAATCAGCCCTGACAGTTACCAGTACCAACTGTTTTGATGTTTTTAAAAGGGATAACTCCATGTAACCCCCTGCAAACTGTCTAAATCCATAAAACCCCTTGACTTTTTCTAAAGTCCATATAACCCCTTGAAAACACTTATGTAAATTCAAATAACCACCTGAGTTATATTTCCGTTGATAGATGAGGAATATTATGTGAATATTTTGTTTGATTAGCTTTGAGTGAAATAACAATATACCAAAAGCTCCTTATAATTTGTTAAAAATGTAAAAAACTCTTTGTAAATGATGAGTTTACCCCTTCAGATAGATTATAAAACTTTATCTGGGGGAGTAAAATCATTATTTATGGAAGATCTTTCATATTTTAATACATTGTAGAATTTTTTTGGTATATTATGTTTTCATTTAAGGTTAACCAGATAAAATATTCGTAGAATAATCTTAATTTGACAATGAAAATCTAATTCAAGGGGTTATTTGGACATACATAAATGTTTTAAGAGGGTTATATGGATTTCAGGAAAGTGAGGGCATTATATGGATTTCAAACAGTTTACAAGGGGTTATATGGATTTTTTTATTTAAAAAAGTTATATATGTTGTGAATATGGTGGATAACCACCACTTCTCTAACCCATAACCTCCCCCACTCTTCTACTCCATAACCCCCTCATTCAACTCCATAACCTCCCCCACTCTTCTATTCCATAACACTCCCATTATTGCCCCACTATCTCCCCCTCACCTCTATAGACTTGTAACTCCCCACCTTTGGGATTCCTCTATGCACCCTATAAATAGAGGGGCTTTCTCTTGTATTCTATCAACCAACAAATAGTGAATAAGACTCTCTCTCTACTTCTCTTCTATATGCTTGTGTGCTTTGTTTATATACTCTTATATATCATATTCTATTTAGTTTACAACACGTTATCAGCACGAGAAGCTCTTTGTTAAAGAGAAAGGTTTGTATCGATGAGTTCTTAATGATCTATATCAAAAATATACTCCCCCTTGATGTTATGTATTTTTATGTAAATCATCTACTACATACATATGATTATTTTTTTTTTTCAATATGCATGGAACCGTATGCAAATCATGTGTAGAACCCGTATACATCTATCTTTTATTTTCATCTAATGTACTGCATACATCTATATTTTATTTTCCATGCATGCAATACATATGTTATGATATGATTAATTTATGAAAACTAGTATGCAATTTTCCCATGCAACAGTATGCGGCATCTATCATTTGATTATTTATTTTTCATGTAACTGTTCTATGTTTGTCATCTTTTATTAAAATTTAAATATTATACATCTATGTGTAGAACCAGAAGTTCTCACAAATATCAATTAATTTGATATTTATATTTGATTTGAAATTCATTTTAATGTTACAATGTCATGTGTCCCTATAGGATCATACAAAAATTGTAATTACATGGATCCCTGAAGGACCATGTAGAAGTTATGAATGTGTTCCAATAAGACCATGCAAATTTTATTCTATCCCTGAAGGACTACAAAAATTATTACATGGATCCTTGAAGAATCATGTAAAAGATATGATTAAAAATGTCCCTGAAGGACTATGATTATATTGTATCCATGAAGGATCATACAAATTTTATTTTATTTTATCCCTGAAGGACTGTACAAAAATTATGATTATATGAATCTTTGAAGGATCATGTAAAATTTTATTTTGTTCTATCCCTGAAGGACTATACAAAAATCATGATTGTTCGTGTCCCTGTAGGACCAAACAAAAGTTATATGATATATTTTTGGGTCCTTAAAGGACCAAATAATAAATAAAAAAAAGATCCATGTATCCCAGCAGGAACATGTAAATTATGATTAGATTTCACCATCATCATCATAATGAAGAGGATTTAAAGATTAATACCTCATTGACAAAGGTCCACCGGCCATTATGCCTCAAATATGCTCCAGTTGTAGCAATATTGAGAGCATTAATTTTATATATTCTTGTTGCCGAACAACGATTTTTTAAAATATCATGTAACTCAACTCAATGGCATAGCATCATTACCCGAAGTAAATGCATTTTATTTTATGTTCGCCATGGAAGTTGTGGTCATGAATGATGAGATCATGATTTATATAGTTGAGAAAGCACAACAATCATAAAGTTTGTAAAATATCTCAAATCACTAGAAGTGATTTGCTATTAAACTAAAGCAAGGCAAAAGTTGCATAACAAACCCCTAAAATGCAAAGGAAAATTATTGTCATCTATTTGGTATTTCATAACATAATTTTGGTCACGTACCTGAAGTACGTCCAAATCTTTAAATTGGTTGCATACCTGAAGTACGCTTAAACTCTTTATTGGTCATGTACTTGATATATGATTAGATATTTGTCAATTTTATATTTACGTCTTTTTTTTTATTATATGAAATGCACTTTCATATTTATCTTATTTTTTTGAGTTTAACATTAATTAATGCAAATGATAATATTATTTTTGGTATTATAAACTTGGTCGAAGGCTCCAGAAGGGCAGATATCATGTTATCAAGAGATACAAAATTTTTTGTATCAACGATGCATTGTATTCATGTAGATCCAGAAGAAGTCTACTGAAGATACCTATCTCAACATATGCCATTTTAAAATTATGGAGTATCTATGCATTAATAATGTCTCATGCCAGAAGCATACATTAGAAAAGCTTTATGCTCTCTCCTAAGGGTTATTATAAATATCCATATTCACTCATATAAACTAGAAGTTCTATGATCTTTATGATTTGACATGACCGTCTCGGATATCCATGGTACACGATGATGCATTGAACTATTCATTTGGGCATATACTAAAGAACTAGAAGATTCTTTTGCTCGATGATAGTTTTTACCGCATGATTTGTGGATTTCCATTTTAATGAGACGATATTCCCGCCGTTAGGGGGAGGGAAGAACGTATCTGAAGTACGATCTGTTCCTAAAGAACAACGAGAATTATCGTGGAATACATCCACTTTGTCTTATCTAGACTCACGTACCGCTCAACGTGAAAATCAAATTCCTAATGCACGCCAGATGCGTGATAGACCTATAGGTTCAAAAAAAAAAAAAATTCAGCTCCCCAGAAGTGGAGATCAAATGTAAAATCATGCTCTAATAATGCTCCAGAAGAAGTTATACATAATGTTCCAGAAGAGATTATGAACAATAGATCCACTTTCTCTAAAACTCTAGAAGAGTATAATGTCCATGAAGAGAAACGAGTTCCAGAAGTGACTACACAAACTCTTGAAGAGGAAAAGGTACCTAATAATATTAAGATCTCTATATTTTATATGCATATAAGAGAAATGTGGAATCGCAAATAAATGATCATCGATGACATATTTATCATACAAAGTAGATTCTCCTTCTATTATAAGATATCTTGAACCATTGACAGGGGATGTTTTTACCGCTCGATTTGCGGATTGTCATTTTGATGAGACAATATTCCCGTCGTTAGGGGGAGAAAATCCGTCGCCAGAAGAACGACGTGAACTTACATGGCAAACTCCATCTTTGTCTCATCTTGATCCTCGCACTAATCAATGTGAAACTGAAGTGCAAAGAATCACCCATCTTCAAAGAATTGCGCATCAATTGCCAGATGCATTCAATGATGCAGCAAAAGTGATGAAATCACATATTCCAGCTGCTAATACTCCAGCTCGAATTAATGTTCCAATAGGAAAAACTGTTAATATGCCGGCTAATGAATCAACAAAAACACGCCTGAAGCGTGGAAGACCTATAGGCTCAAAAGATTCAGCTCCCCGAAGGAGAAAACAATGAAGAATAATTCTCTAGAAGAGTATGAAACACTTGAAAGACCCACAATAATAACTCCTACAGAGGAAGAAGCCCTGAAGTGACACAAGTCCAGAAGAGACTGACGTCCCTGAAGTGACGCCCGTGCATGAAGAACAAGTACATGGAAATGAAGAAATTTCCATAAATTATGCAAATTCACAAATATTGTGGGATCGAAAGCAAGTGCTTGTTGATGATATATTCTCATTTGCAGTAGCTACAGAAATCATTTCAGATAATGATTTAGAACCACGTTCAGTGGATGAATGCAGACGAAAAAAATTGTTGGCCACAATGGAAAGCTGCTATTCAAACAGAATTGGATTCACTTGCAAAACACCAAGTATTTGGACCAGTAGTCCTAACCCCTGAAGGTGTTAAACCAGTAGGATGTAAATGGGTGTTTGCGAGAAAACGAAATGAAAGAAACGAGATTGTTAGATACAAAGCTCGTCTTGTGGCACAGGGTTTCCTGCAGAGACCTGGGATAGATTTTGAAGAGACATATTCTCCTGTGATGGACACAATCACATTTCGGTATTTAATTAGTCTTGTAGTCTCAGAAGGACTTGACATGCAGCTAATGGATGTGGTTACTGCATATTTATATGGAAAATTAGATACCGACATTTATATGAAAGTTCCTGAAGGACTAAAATTGCCTGAAGCAAAACCACGAAACATGTACTCAATCAAGCTAAGACGATCCTTGTATGGATTAAAGCAATCTGGACGAATGTGGTATAACCGTCTTAGTGAGTACTTAATAAAAGAAGGATATGTCAATGATCCAATATGCCCCTGTATATTTATTAAGAAAACGGAACTCGGATTTACCATTATTGCAGTATATGTTGATGATATTAATCTAATTGGGACTCCTGAAGAGCTCGAAAAGGCTTCCGAATATCTGAAAAAGGAGTTTGAAATGAAAGATCTTGGAAAAACAAGATATGTCTCGGCTTGCAAATTGAGCAAAGTTCAAATGGGATACTTGTTCATCAAACAACATATGTTGAAAAAATCCTGAAGCGTTTTAATATGGACAAATGTCATCCATTAAGTACTCCAATGGTAGTAAGGTTACTTGACCCAAAGAAGGACCCTTTTCGTCCAAAAGAAGATACTGAAAATCTTCTTGGTCCTGAAGTACCATATCTTAGTGCAATTGGTGCCTTATTATATTTGGCCCAATGCACTAGACCTGACATTGCATTTTCAGTTAATTTATTGGCCAGATTTAGCTCTGCACCAACTCGAAGGCATTGGAATGGTGTGAAGCACATTTTTCGTTATCTTCGTGGAACGTCAGACATGGGTCTATTCTATGCAAAGGATTCCAATAATGGTGCACAACTAAAGGGTTATGCAGATTCAGGATATCTTTCAGATCCTCACAAGGCTCGCTCACAAACAGGCTATGTATTCACTTGCGGTGGCACAGCAATCTCTTGGCGATCTACGAAACAGACTTTGGTCGCCACGTCTTCTAACCACTCTGAGATTCTTGCACTCCACGAAGCAAGCCGGGAATGCGTGTGGATAAGGTCTTTGGTTCATCATATTCGTACTGCATGCGGACTATCTCTCATTACAGATGTTCCAACAACTATATATGAAGACAATGCAGCATGCATTGCTCAAATCAAAGGGGGATATATCAAGGGTGATAGAACGAAGCATATTTCTCCAAAATTCTTTTACACTCATGAGCTCCAGCAGAGACATGAAATTGATGTTCAACAAATTCAGTCAAAGGACAATCTTGCAGATTTGTTTACTAAAGCTTTGTCGACATCAACATTCAAGAAGCTGGTGTATGAAATCGGGATGCGACGAGTTTGCGACCAAAATTCTTGAAATCTTGTACTTATGAGGGGGAGTAATTTTTGATGACATTTTGCGAACTGTACTCTTTTTCCTTCGCCTAGGTTTTGTCCCATTGGGTTTTCCTGGCAAGGTTTTAATGAGGCAGTGTCAAACGCATACACTATTATACGATTAAGTTACATTGTACTCTTTTTCCTTCGCTTTGGTTTTTTCCCATTGGGTTTTCCAAGCAAGGTTTTAATGAGGCAATTTTCTTAGCGTGGTGGTCATCCAAGGGGGAGTGTTGTGAATATGGTGGATAACCACCACTTCTCTAACCCATAACCTCCCCCACTCTTCACTCCATAACCTCCTCATTCAACTCCATAACCTCCCCCACTCTTCTATTCCATAACACTCCCATTATTGCCCCACTATCTCCCCCTCACCTCTATAGACTTGTAACTCTCCACCTTTGGGATTCCTCTATGCACCCTATAAATAGAGGGGCTTTCTCTTGTATTCTATCAACCAACAAATAGTGAATAAGACTCTCTCTCTACTTCTCTTCTATATGCTTGTGTGCTTTATTTATATACCCTTATATATCATATTCTATTTAGTTTACAACAATATATTAATTTTATATGTTGTTAATTTAAAATAATTTTATATTAGAATATTCATTTGTTGACCTTTGTATCAATTTGTACGCCTACAAAGGAAATCATGCTTAGGGTTATCCATGGACCGGGCCCAGGCCAGGCACAAGCTCGGAACCAGGCCTGGGCCCACCCATAGAACCGGCCCTGAGCAGGCTAAGTTCGGGCCGGGCTTTGTGGTCCAGACCATTTTTTTTCTATATATATATATATATATATATATATATATATATATAATTTAACCTAAAACATTAAAAAAAAAATTAATATAACTCTATGCAAACTTATCAAAATCACAAAAAGTTCCTACAAAATCATTAAATCTTTACAACTACTCGTGTTATTTAGAAATTGTTGAATTGGTTGTCACCACCCACAAATAATATTAACAAAGTTTACTTCACATGCATCAAAACTAAATTGTTAAATTAGAGAGCCGATGTCCAATTCTTACAGTCCTTGTGCTTCCATTGTTCCATGAACAAGCACCAAACTACGAAGGATTGAGAGACAGTAAACTTTAATAGCATCACGAATTCTCATAGAATAATCTCTCCAACTAAACATACAAATGCTTTCATTGTACTTCATCACTACTTCGTACAATATTTATTGTTTTGTTTATGAAATTAAATACAACAATCCAATTGGATTCACAAGATGTTTGATGAAATGAATGAGCCGGAAGAATACCCTGTTGCATGGGAGTACGATTTTTGGATGCAAAAAAGGTTGCGCATGAAGAAGACAGAGGGCATTTTTGTCATTGAAAAGGACTAATGTTGGTTTAATAAATTTTATAGGAATTTATTTGAATAAAACTTTAGGTAACACAATTAACTAGACAGAATATTGTTTGTCAACTAACATAATTTTAACCCAGGGACTAAAACAACAAACCAGGGCAAATTGCAGTTGTATATATTTTATGATTTGGAGGAATTTTTGGCCATTTTGATAAGTTTGTAAGGAGTTATATTGATTTTTGTTAAAAAAAAAAAATTGAATTGAAAAGTTGAGTAACTTGAATTGAAAAAACTTTCTAACAATAAAAAATATTTGAATTCAATATTAACTTATGGGTGATAACAACATCACAAAAAAATGTATATATTTCAATTAAATTGTCACTTACTCATTTTATTTATCATTTGTACAATTTTACTCAAAACTACTTTAAAATAGGGTTAAAGATATTTAAGTCCCCACAAATATAGAAAAACTCATATAAATCCCTACTAAAATTGGGACAGACGTACGAGTCCTTGAAAACTCAGAAAAAACCAAATTATCATCCCTGAATTAAATTTCCATCCAAGCTTAACGGAATATTCCCATAATATTCTGTCACATATAATTGTGTAGACATTGAATTCCTTATAAACAGTCATAAAGATAAATTAGTCCCTGCAAAAGATAAAATTACCCCTGAAAGACTTTTACATTAAATTGTGTACACATTGCAGTCCCTATAAACAATCATAAAGACAAATTAATCCTTGCAAAAGACAAAATTGCCTCTGAAAGATTTTACATTTAATTAGATAGACATTACAGTCCTTATAAATAATTGTAAAGACAAATTGGTAAGACAAAAATGCCCCTGAAGAATTTTTACATTTAATTGTGTAGAAATTGCAGTCTTTTAGAGAGTATTTTATAGCGACTACAATGTATACACAATTTAATGTAAAAGTCTTTTAAGGGCAATTTTATCTCTTGCAGGGACTAATTTGTCTTTATAACTGTTTCTAAGGACTTCAATGTCAACACAATTATATGAGAAAGAATATTCTAGAAATATTTCGTTAAATTTAGATGAAAATTTAACTCAGGGATGATAATTGGATTTTTTTGAGTTTTCAGGGACTCGTACGTCTGTCCCAATTTTAATAGGGACTTATATAGGTTTTCCCATGTTTATAGGGACTTAAATGTTTTTAACCCTTTAAAATATTACAAGGAATCCCCCCAAAACAATCCTATATTTCAAGAAGAAAAAAAAGTTGTTGGATCCAATTTGGGCTGGGCTTTCTTGGGCCGGGCTTGGGGGATAATCCCCAAAGCCTGGGCCCAGCTCTATGGGGTGCCTAGGCCCGGGCTTACAGGCCATTTGACCAACTCTAATCATGGTCATTCAAGCGTTACTTTTTATATATAAGGTGCTCATCATTCCCACCCCAATTTGGATGTGGAGATTAGGGGTGAAATGGAAAGGAATAAAATATAAAGGAGAATAAAATCAAAAAGGTTTTTTGTTATCAATGAATAAAGAGATATAGCTATGTCAAAAAATATGAAAATAAATTAGTACCAATAATATAGATTCTCTCTCCATGATTCTATTTAATTTATTTTACTGATATAAAATGGACCCGCATATAACATCACTTGTCATCACCTCTAGAAAAATCAAGGGATTCACGTGTCAAATCATTTTTCACCTATTATAAATCCATATTCACAGTTTATTCATTTTTAATCCACAATTTCATGCTGTTGTCACCCTTTCTTTAATATTTCTTCCTCTGTTGCTATTATTTTTCTTCTATTCTCATCACCCTCATTCAATCATTATTATTATACTCTACTTAATAACAATGTCTACTTTGCTATAAAAAAAAAAATTCAATCATTATCAATCAAATATTTTTTTTTAATTTTTAGTTTTTTGTTTGGTTATAGTCAGCAAACTGATGACTGAGGAAAAGATTCCATATAGAAGCCAATATCTAGGTTGAGTGCTGATACACACAATCCGTTTTGCAGCTTGTTTTGCAGCCTCATGCGTTATGATAACGTAGTATATATACTGCACTAACATAGTGTATACTACACTATCACAGTATATACTACAGTCCATTTTTTTCATTTTTTTACCATAAAAAAAATACATTAGTATCTCAGTATATACTTCATTTCATATAATAGCATGCACTTCAAATAGTGAGTGTATAATTTTATATATAAAAAAAAAACAGAGTGGACTGCAAATGGGGATACGTGTATCTTTTTCCATTTAGGTTTCAAAGAGAAATATATGCTGCCAAGTTCTCTGCATGAGTAAAGTAAAATACAACATTAGCCATGTCTATATAGCTTCTACAGTTGGTTTTATAGAGTCACTAGGTTGTCCCAAATGATTCATTAACCATACATTAAAAAAGGAAAAAATGGATATATCTCCCCAACAAATTTAGTTAAATCGGTTTTATTCATGGCCAGCGATACGCCCACCACTTTTTTTTGCTTGGGGCACCACCTTTTGAAGCCCACCACCTTTAATATTTCCACTTACCAAGTGCACCACCATATATAAACACCTTATGAGAAACACCCTTCTCACCACCCACCATATTTCATCCCATCGACCACTCTCTTCCCTCTCGTTTTTTTTTTTTTTCCGATCTAGACTCTCGAACACCTCTTTGGCACATCCCATATGTT
The DNA here is from genome assembly GCA_030737835.1 of Acorus gramineus. Lineage (NCBI taxonomy): Eukaryota > Viridiplantae > Streptophyta > Magnoliopsida > Acorales > Acoraceae > Acorus > Acorus gramineus. Next base: position 7,637,098 of record CM060851.1, read on the forward strand.
GCACTCATGAGGACGCCGACGATTGGCTGTCGTGTACGCTTTTGACGCTGTCAACTCTCTTCGATAGGATTCTGAGTCGATCGATCAATGTAATCTATTTAAACCAATTTGTCTTTCTTGTTTTTGTATTGTTGGGTATCTGTTATCTGGATCTGGTTATTTTGTTTAAGATGATTTCATTTTTTTTATTGTGACCTATATGAGATTTTGTTAGAGTTGATGTGTATTTTTTTAGGGTTCTTTGGAATTGTGCGAATTGTTTGCATTAACTTGTGAGTTAAGGCTTAAGATGAGTTTTGAATGGTTTTTTCTCATATATATGTTTGTTTTCAAATTTATTGTTGATAGGGAAACTGATGGAGCTTGCATTTTTGTGTTATAAATGTTTTGTTTTGTTAAGGATCTTAGGTCATTGAGCATGTTTAGATCAGATTTGTTAGATATTCAAAGGAATTTATGATGTGGGTAATATGATTTTATGGTGCCTTTAGTGGTCAATCAGTCTAACATTGGATAAATATGATTGTCTTTTATCAATAAATGATGAATTTCAATAGCTTTATTAACACATCAATATTTCTTTCCTTCTTCTGTAGCATACCCATATATCACAATACTTGCAGCCATTCGTATAAGGGCGACACAGAGCAAGCGTTTGGCAAAGGCAAGTGCAAAACATATTGGATTATTGTCAAGACAACACACCTCTTCCATCGCTGTCAAGTCGCTTGAAGTCATGAACTAGAGAACTTGTTCTAAGAGGTTGAACGACATTTGATATTTAAATAGAGCTAATATCTTCAACAAATCATTTTGTTTTTTCTAAGATGTGTTGAAATGGATGTTTATGTAAGTAACAACAATGGTTCAATTAGTTATGTGTTAGATGATTTTTGTAGGAGAACTTGTTGAAATTATAATTATATTACTTTAAACAGTGTTTATATGGTTTTGAATTGTGGTGTTTATGGTTTTGAATGTAAGTATGGCTTTGAACGGTGGTTTTGATCAAACGTTATATGGCTTTCTTGATAAAAATAACTTTGAATATTTATCAATGTTTATCGGTGGATCATGTGAAGAGATATAAGTCTACATAAGTATTGTTTGTTGAATTTGTTAATTTTTTTCTTATGTTTCAAGAGAAAACTTAATTCAGGTAATCAAACACATTACTATAACTCATCTTAGAACCTACTGGTTTCGTTTTGTTTCCATCGCCAAAGACATTGTCTAGGAAATATAATTATGTAGATACCCCATATGTCTAATCCATTTCAGAACCTACGAGTTTTTTTTTTTTTTTTGTTCCCATCAACATGTACTTTGTCTATGAAATATAACAACATAGACAATCCATGTGTCTAATCCATTCCAGAATTTACGAGTTATTTTTTATGTTCCCGTCGATAGTTACATTGTCTATGAAATATAACTACGTAGACACCTCATTTGTTTAACCCATTCAAGAAACTATGAGTTTTTTTTCTGTTCCTATCGACATATAAGTTGTTTAGAAAATATAATTACTTAGACAATTTATGTGTCTAACCCATTCTCAAACCTACGGGTTTTTTTTATGTTTCCATCGACAGGTACATTGTCTAGAAAATATAATTACATAGACAATCCATGTGTTTAACCCATTTCAAAGCCAACGGGTTTTTCTTTTTTTTTGCATAAGGGTCATATGTATTTTAGATTCAGGTGGTGGGCTTGTCCAGGCCAATTTTGTAGGGTGGTGGCACCTATAGGGTGGTGCTCTTAATCATTCTGTGTTGAATACTGTATGGATGGTTTCTATGTAAACAAAGGTGGTGCCCTAAGCAAGTAAGGTAATGGACATATCGCTGCCCTTTATTCATACAAAATATGAAAAATTTGATTTAATCATTTTGATGAAAAAAGGCACATGTCTTTTCCTGAAAATTCTTCTATTATATCCTATACTCACCAACAGTAAATAAAAAAAAAAAAAAAAAAAGGAAGGAAATAATCGATATGACTCCCTGAAAACTTATGAAAATTAAAAAATGTCCATGTAAAATTATTAAATCCCCTTAAAGTCAATCAAAAATTTGATTATTGTATTACAGTAATTTATCAAATAAATTTTAAAAATGTATTAAAGAAATTTATCATATATAGTTAGAGTCAACAACGGTTCACAGATCTAGTTAATTTCGGTTACAGTAGGGACTAAAATAAAAATAGAGACCTGAGGGGATTTATCAATTTTATAAGGACCTTTTTCGATTTTCATAAATTTAGAGGGAGCAATATTGATTTTTAAAAAATAAGGGGTGAGAGCATTCTGATAACTTTTAATGTGTAGTTAAGGTTAATCATGGATCTGATTAGTTGGGATGACAGTAAGGCTGAAACGATATTTTTTAATAACATAAGGACCTGTGATAATTTTTCAATTTTATGGGAACATGATTTTTCAATTTTATAGAAACTAAAATCAATTTAGTTAATTTTTCAGAAAGTTATATCAATTTTTTACAGGAAAAAAAAATAAAGACTAATAAATTTACCTTGCACTGAAGGTGCACTTTGGCCACCCTCCTCACCATCGCTTGTAGCTGAGAGAAAAGATCAGAAAGATCTTATTGTGCAGACCGAGGCGAACATATAATTATCGGATTCATATTGCACATATTCGAGTATGTACATCTTCAAGATCTTGTATTTTCCGGTGTAAACATCGTAACCAAAACCAGAAAAATAACCCAATTTTCCGGCATTATGGAATCCTGAGCCGGGGGAATCGATTGAGAGATACCTGTTTTCGAAAGGGTTCAGGATGTAAATTGGGTCACGATGGTATGTGGTGGAGAAGCAGAGATGAGGTGGTTGCAGGTGCCGACGACACAGAAACGCGAATCATCGTTGTAGACAAGCTTCTTCACAAAGGGGTCTCCTTCGATCTGGAATTTCGGTCCTTCCATCGGCGAAGATACCCGATTTCACGTTTTTCATTTCCATGTAATAGAGATTCAGATGTGCACGATAGCCCCGGCATAAGAGAAAACCTTCTTTTCTCACCTTCCTCGTCTTCTCTTCTTCTTCTTCTTTCATCGCCGCCGCGTTTTCTTTTTCCATTTGAAGGAAGAATTGGTCGATTTCTACCTCTCTCGATCGAAACCCTAATCTGTTTATATTGAGCGAACACGTATTAAATGAAACGGTTGAGAAATATTTGGGTTTGAAATTTGGTAACCTATATGGCAGCAAAGTATTGGATTTTCTGAGAGAGAAGGTGGTACGCTGTCAGCAATTGTGTAGGATTTTAAGTTATTTTATGATATTTTATCTTCGCAATTCAATACACAAGAACATGTAATTAGACATGTTAATAGGTCGAGTCAGATAAAAGGAATTCAAATCCGACCAATTTGAATATTAAATTCTTCAGATCATGTTTATATCGGATCGAATTAGATTGAGTCAACCTATTAACAAACCCAAATTAGATAAATAAAGATTGAAAAACTTCTGAAGAAACCCACAATTAACTTTATTTTTTTTTCTTTTTAATAGTGTATGGATAATCTTTACTATTTTATATTTTAAATGTTTTATAAAACAATATTTGAAATTCAATTTAAATTATTATATTTTTATATAAAGTCAAAATATTTTATAAATGCTTAAGTGGATTGTGATTATTAAATTAAATCATAATAAAAAAAATCATATAATATTTAAATCAATCAAGTCCATAAAATCAAATTAAAATAAATCCAAACCTTAACCTATTTTGATTACTCGAGTCAAGATATTTACACCTTTTTATCGTATCAAGTTCAAATCAGATCCAAGTCAACCCACAACCTGTGAACAAATCGACAACTAATCAACGGCTCTGATTCCAAGTAAACTCGTAATGAAACGACATTAATCCGACCACGACAATATCGAACACGTCGAGACCAATCGAGCCGATAAAACCAGGATTGGAAAGCAACGATGAATTCTCCACCGTAAGATCAATAGAATCGTATATACCACCGTAAGAAGCACAAACCAGACCACTACACTACCCTGTTTGGATGCGCGGATAACGACCGTACATGCTATTCAAAACACCAAGAACAATCTAAACAAAACAAAAATCTTTCCAAAATGAAGCCTTCGATTCATTGAAACCAAAACACCGAATCTACAAACGCAAACCACAAAAATAAAAAAAAAAAGCAAATTCGGACGAGACCAAGATTCATCGATGGATCGATCAAGATCACCCGCCGAAGCCGTAGAGGGTCCTCCCCTGCCTCTTCAAAGCGTAGACGACGTCCATGGCGGTGACGGTCTTCCGCCTGGCGTGCTCGGTGTAGGTGACGGCGTCGCGGATGACGTTCTCGAGAAAGATCTTCAACACCCCGCGCGTCTCTTCGTAGATCAAGCCGCTGATCCTCTTGACACCGCCACGCCTCGCCAGACGCCGGATCGCCGGCTTCGTGATGCCCTGGATGTTGTCGCGGAGGACCTTCCGGTGACGCTTCGCGCCTCCCTTGCCGAGTCCCTTCCCTCCCTTTCCACGGCCGGACATTTTTGAAGGTGGTTTTGTTTTCTAGGGTTTCAGCTTTTATGGATTTTGAGTTTTTGATAGTTGTTGATGACGAAGTGGGAGGTGGAGGGGTATTTATAGTGGGGGGGTGGGGGCAGTTGAAATTGGGGGAGTGATTGTGACCGTTGGATTTGGTTTTAGATCGACGGTTCTAGGTGGGGATCCGCGTGAGTGGGGTTGGGGGGTTTGTGATCGTTGATTTTGTTTGGACTTGCGGTGAGGATTGACGGATGGGGTGGGGTTTGGATTTTGGGTTTTTTGGAGGCGGCAAATCGTTAGGATTTAAATTAATGGCGGTCGAAATGAAAATTTCAGTCGTTGAAAATGCGGGTGCTTTTTTCGTGTTGGGTCACACAAGTTGGGTTATAATTAATAGTATATAAAGTAAATAATAATGATAATATGACAATTGTTCCTGTTGAAATAAACACAGCATTTTGTTGGTTGGTTTTTTAATGGGTTAATCTTTTTTATGATAGATTATTGTAATTTTAAGGATTATAATTATTGTAATTCCGGACAAAAAATTTGGATAAATATTATGGAAGTCTTTAAATGAAATAAAATTCTTCATTTTTTTATTTCAAATTCTTTTAAATTCTGAACAATGTTTTGCATTTTATCTCAATTATTTTTATGTACCAAAAAAAATAAATTATTCATTTATCCAAATATTTATACCATTATCAAACATTTGCCCATTTTTTTATCTTGATTTTGACATATTTAAATAAATACAAAATTAATTGACATTTTATCTCATAAATTAAAATAACTTATTCTAGTAATTTTATTTGGTAAACTAATAAAAATAAACCCTTATTTTTCAATCAAAGATATCATACAAATCAAAGTGAACCCTAACTTGTCAAACAAACCTTAAAAAAAAGCATATGAAGGGAGAGATAGAAAGCGAACCAGACTTACAGGGCCTCTTGAGGTAGACCTTTTTCACAGAAACCACAGTACCCTCCACAATGGCGTCGCTGATCTTGGGCCACGATTACCTCTCGACGGGCGCGGCAACTGAGGGGGTTGCACCTGACATTCCGGACTTCTATAACGGTGCTCCCAAGACTAAGTTTTATTGCTTGCATGTATAAATATATTTAAAAAAAAATTGTGATTTATTTGTAGAGAATATTTTTGCATGCATTCATATTCCAAATTATTTTTGAGTAGTCTCTAAATGTGGGGGTATTTGTAAAAATATATCATAAAAATCACAGTGGTAATTTATATACCCTAAATGTTGGGGGAGACATATACCTCATTAATTAAAAAATATTGAGAAAGAGGCTACAAAATATTGGGACAAGAAAATAAATATGTTTAGACAACTATAAATAAAACTTGAGTTGATTCACCTTATATCTAAGGGAATATAACTCGAGTTTGTAAGGTTGCAGAGAACTTCACAAAAAGACTTGCGAGATGACTTGTCCTTAATATCGAGATCAAGGGGGATGTGATTAAGCCCATTAAATAATTACCTACAGCAGACGCCCTACCATTGTGATTGGAGATCCCATGAAGATGGTTTTCAAGGGGTTAACGAAGTTGTACCGATAAAATTGTGAGTACTGTAGAGGAAAAAATCCTCTAACCCATCCCTATGATAACAGTGTTAATTGTAGCGGAAGTAGGTTGAGCTAATACTCTTAATGGGTTCGAGTCCTTTTCGGACAAGGTGTGGTCCTTGCAGGAACCCTGGAGAACTCACCTATATGAGTGCACGGACATGGGGCCGCGTCCTTTGAGATTTGGGCTTAAATCTCTAAGGCACTTAAGAAAGGATACGAGCACATAACCGAAACGTGTCATCCCGCAGAACATGACTCATATCCTGTACCGTATGTGTGATCAATGAAACCGGGCTAAAGGGGTTGAATTCAAGGACTTAGTCTATTCAGGCTTCTCTGGGGAATATAGTTTACACTAAGTGAATGTTCAAATCAGGAAAGTACATTCACCTATTACAAGGTATAAGACGTCCAAATCAATCTATTCCATCTCATATCAATTTTTTACATTAATCCCACATTAACGTATTCCTTCCTCTAACCATTTTATTGTGTTACGTGCATTTTTGATCGGTGGAGGATTGTTACAATTTTAAGTGATCAAAAATGCATACATCCCTTTTACATTTTAACCCCCTATAGCCGTTTTAAATAGTTGTTCTAATGAACCGTTTTCACAGCCATTGCATGCGTTTCATATCATAAAATGAAACTGGTTTGTGATTTATTTGCTTGCATGCGTTGGGTTCATCTCATCCTATATAAAGTGACTCATACCGTGTGATATAACATATGAAAAATTGCTCCACCATATCATCATCAAGAGACTTATCTTTTAACCATTGTGATAGGTTCAACTTTTGTAATCTCTCTTTCTTCCACATACTACAAAATAGTGACAGGTTGTGTCTATATAATATTTTATTATCAATTTGTAGCTATTCTCTTTAATCTGGGAGTCTGAAAGGATCGTAGTCTGTTCACCGTGGTTCTTCCGTAACTCGCACCCCGAAAGAACAAAACCTACTGTGGTCGTATCTCTCAGCGGTATGAGCCATTCAACCCTGTGAGTGAGGGAGCTTATTCACCGATGACAGAGTGTTTTCACTCGCTTTCACATTTTTTGATACACTTTTCTAATCCTTTATTATTTTATTTTATGCTTTTAGTATATATATTTTAGAATATACATGATTTTATATATATTTGATGTTTATATTCTCGATGTGATAATTATAAGAATTTGTGTTTAGCCTAATATTTGTTTATTAAATCTCCAACACTGAATACTCTGGTATGACCTATGCTAGACTTAATTGGTTTAAGGTGGTATATGGATTCCAGTCAACCCCTGTAATTAAGTTATTCCAAGTTATTCAATCTAAAAGAATATGCGGGTCCACTATCAAATCAACTGTCATCACCTCTTATAAATCAACTGTCAAATTAACTATCATCATTTTTCACCCTTTATAAATATCTATCTTCACCTTATTCAAATTTTATTTAAACAACAAAATTTTTATTATTACATTTCCTAACGAGAATAATACAAAACAGAACCGAAGAAAAATTTACTTTACTCTTATTTATACTAGAATAGTCATAAATTTCAAAATAACTTAATTTTCTATCCAAATGGGGACTTAGTCCTTTGTGTCAGGCCTGCCGACAGTGGTGTAGTTGCTTTGGCTGGCTTGCAACCACTTAATTTTCCGGAACTCTAGGGTTTACACTAAAAATGTTTGGGACAAGATTAATTTTATCAAGGATTGGGGTCACTCTTGTGCAGGGGCGTGCGTAGAGTAGTACTTTATTGGGTTTACTATCTATCGAGGAGTAGGGATTTGATGTATTTTGTTATTCTTGGATCTTGGATAGACCTCTTTTCTACCATTTTCATTTTGGACATGTGTCATTGATTAATATAATTAAGGCCATCTCTAGCCCTTACTCAAACCTATACCCAAATTTCATTTATAATTTGAGTAAAAACTTGATTTGATATGATGTGGCTTCAATCATCACTTTGTGTTTTACTCAAATCTTTTAAAAATTTCACATCTTCTTCTAATTATTTCATATAAATATTTTCAAAGTCTTTTCCTTAAACATTTTTACTATTCCATTTTTCTTTTATTCAAAATATTTAAATTTAAAAATTATTATCATCCATTTTAAAAAAAAAAGGTAAACGCAATATTTTTTTTATTAGAGTAAAAATAAGAAGTTAAAAAACAAAAAAGAAGACTTAAAAAGGAGACTACTTTTTTATTTTTATTTCAAGAGATGGTGAAAATTTTGGGGGGTGGAAAAACACCTAATATAATTAAACTAAATATGGAGTTGAAGGGAAAAAAAGTTACATTGAAAGAAAATGTGGAGATAAAAGGAAAAAAAAAAAAGATGTTGAAACTTGGGTAAAGATTTGAGTCTCTCTTAATTTGGGTAAAGATTTGAGTAAAAGTTTGATTTGCTATAGATATGAATAAATAGTTGGAGAGGGTTTTGAGTGATTTTTACTCAAATTTAAATTTGAGTAAGAGTTTAATGGTCCGTTTTGAAACACAGATTGAAAAGTAGATTTTGGAATAAAGCTGCTTTTTAAGATGATTTTAACTTTTGGCCTTTATGGGGATGCTTTTCTTTTAATCCAGGAATCATGTTTGTTGTTGATAACAGAAGCTGCTTTTCAAAATTTGAAAGCAGGTTACGTTTGACACATAAATCTGAGTTTGGAAAAAGTGAATGAGTCAATTGACCATAATACCCCTGTCCCCTTCACATAAAACCCTCACGAGCAAACACTGTTGCCCTCCCATTTCAATCTCCTCATTCCGTCGCCCGCACCACCGGCCACCGATCAGCTGCCCCTTATCGGTTCCCTCGGTTCTACTCCGGCAGCCGAAGCAACACCCGTCAACCTCAAGTCCCGATCGTTGATCCAGCGTCCTTTGCGACTCCGACCGCCCCGTCCAGCGCCCGTCCGTTCGGGCGCCGTAATGTAGCTCCACCTCCTGTGACCTCTCCGGCCAACGAATCACCGGTCGTCTTCTTCGTCCCCGTCGAACAAGCACCCGTCAATTAGCTCCCATTATATGTATGGAAATCAGTCACAATAGCTTGATTTATGTCATTCAAATTTGTTTTGTTTGCTTGAACACATTGATGTAGTTTTTACATGTCATTAGGTGAGATTCATCAATGGTGTTCTCTATGTGTTTTATTATGTCCATCCTTCTCTGTGTTTTCATATGACATTTGGGTTTGGAAAGGAGGAGATTATGTAATATATTTGGTTCACCTCATATGTTCTATCTTCACATGACAATGTATTGTTACTACATCATGTTCTATGAATAATTGTTGTAACCATGTATGTTAAAGGAATAGAATTGGAGCAGTATAGCTTGTGAGAGATTGCATATATTTTATTTTGATCCAACACTGTTACATAGTTTTGAAATTATTGAAAGGGGTTTTCTGTTAGTATGCACAGGTTCTGACATGAATGCGTTTGTAAGGATCCATTACAGTATGAGTATGAGAAATGCAGTATATCGGTGAATAAATTATTATGAATTACAATCAATCTAGAACATAATTGTCTTCAAAAGAACAAAAATTTAGAAAATATTGTTAAACAACTGTAAGCTCATGATGCATAGCTCTATGCAGATGGAGGGCAATGAGTGTGTTTAAAGGGACCATTAGCCAACTGCGTCCATCTTCAAATGAATTTTGTAGACACCAGTGACCATTTTCAGGTCTTTTTATATTATATAAACAGTTCTCTAAAGTGTGTCATCCTATTATGTCTTGATCTGTCAGTTTATAGGCAAACATATGGGTGTCTAGCCTCAAATTTAGTCCTCAATAGAAGCCTGCATACCCTCTACATCTCCCCATCTTCTATCACACAAATTATAGAGTGAAATGAAGCTACCGCAGGGGTGGTATATCACGCCCCAGGGCCGGCCGACCCCGGGACGCGGCAAGTGTATATATGATATCAGTATAACAGGAGTTCAATAATATACTCACACAACAACTAAAATGACACACAGACAACAAAAGCAGGGCTGACATGATATATACACCAATAGCGGAAGCTAAAGACTGAATCTGTAATTCAAAGACACATTACAGACTCGATACATAATCAACTGTCCTGTGAGAGCCAATATATACAAAGACATCCAATAATACACAGACGCGTGCCCAAGCATGGAATAAATACATACAATCACAAGGGATGCTGATAGCCTCTGATACTCGCGGGACGTTGCGCTACTCCGCTACTGATGAAGTCCCTCAGGGAGCTCTTCCTCCAGATCTTACTCAGATGACACTGGAGAAAATATTATGCGAGGGGTGAGCCACACGCTCAGTGAACAGCACAACCCATGCATCACAGCTATATTAACCACAATTAATCAACAACCAGCCTCAAAGTGGCATAGCAACATAAATCCAGTGGTTCGCACATCGCCGAACCACCACACCCTCACCCTCATCCCTCAATAGGTGACATAGGATATTGGGACTTACTAATCTAATAATCATCCTTAGACCACAATTCCACAAACCAGTGGGTCACCTCATTGCTGACCCACCACACCCTCACCCTCACCCCTCTATGGGTGACATAGGATATTGGGACCGACTAGGCTGTTGGTCAGCCTTGGTCCACCGATAGTCTCTCCTCCACTCCGTAGGCCGCTTGGCCTTCACCCACACTTCAGCACAGTCCGTCACAAATATCGGGAGGCGCCTACTGATGGGAGCCCTCGGAAGGGACGGCCTTTCTAACGCTGGGGCAGTCTCTACACGGATCCAACGAAGGGAAACAGAACAGCCTAACCATACGCATATGATCCATTCGGATCCGCCGACCACACATCTCTACAACTCTAATGCCTTGAATTCTTCAGAATTCCAACAGGGCGCATAACCAGGATGCGGGGAAACATGCGTTATAATAATAAAGAGATTGGAATATTAACGGGGAAAGAATCCTTGGGAGGGCAGCGTGAGGTCCCGATATAGGACATCCCGACAACCAAACAAGGAACACGGAGTACCCTAGCCCGGGTCTCACCGCTGTCCTCGCGAGGCCCCTCCCCTATAATATTCACTAAGACAGGCTAATAATCACATGCTCACATTTTATTTAAATAAATTAAACTAAATGGGAACATGCATCGATCAAGGCTTTCCTAGCATGGAAACATGATAACAGGGTGCATGGTTCTTATACAGGTTCTAAGGGTATAAGTTCCTAGCATACAAATCTAGGGTGGCATGCATACTACAGATTATCATGCTTACATAATTTTCATATTAAACAAGTTAATATTTACTATGGTGCCCCAGGGGAGGACGGTACACGCCCAAGTGCATGTAACGCCTCCCTACTGGGTTGGATCGTCCCACTCACAGGTAATCGGGTCGTCGCGCGACCGTCCGTCAAGATCCAAAGGAAGGAGAGGAAAGGAAGGAAACCGAAAGCTCCTTTTGCACCGAAATGCCTCCCCAAGGGTCTCCACCACCAAGACCTCCTCCCACCTCTGAAAGGGCTCAGATCTGAGGAGAAGAGAGGGCGGGAGAAAGGGCAAGACACGCCGGAATTCGAATCTGAAAACACCGGGGTGTAGATCGGGACCGGATCTATCCTTTCTATGTTTTGGGTTTTAAGTTCTAACCCCTCTAGGTGGCTCAAAACTAAGAAAAAGAGAGAGAGGGAGAGAGAAAATGCATTTGGGAAGATGATGAATAGTGCTAGGCAACCTTTTTCCTACCCACTTAAATAAGTCAAACCACTCTTAATTAGGGTTAACCAAACTTAATTAGGGCTAAGAGAGGTTTTAAGTGGGATTTGACTTGGGTCAACCCAACCACACAAAAAAAAAACAAAAAGGGTTGACCAAGTCATGGACCCACTTTGACCGAGTCAACTCTCCCAATGACTTCTCGCTCGGTCAAAACCCAGATACGCTGCGGAACTGCGAAATTCTGAAACGTTTCAGAATTCAACGAAATTTTCGTGAGCGGCTTGGAATGGCACCAGGACACATAATATGCAGTTAGATTTTCAATCGGAGCCCTCCATCTCAGGGTGATAGCTAAAAACCCAAAATTTTAGCGGTTCTGACCGAAAAATGAAAAAAACCGAAAAACTGCCAGAATGGTCCAACGGTTACCAGAAGGTTAAAAGTGACACATATATAACATGGTAGGAGTGACAGAGTTGAAGCTAATCATTTAGGGCAAAGCAATGGTGTATCAGGGGGGGTGGGAATTGACTACTCTCAAACCTTAGAATGGACTGTTGTTGTTGCAATAGTTAATCACTCGAGGATTGCTATGGATATTCTTTTTTGTTCGTTTGAATACATAATAACATTTATATGTCTGTAACAGATTCATTTCATATTTGTGTTATATGTTATGTAGGTAAACTGAATAATATAAGTTACTTTGGTTATGCAGTATGGCTCGTTTTGCATATTATGTTGTAGCTAGAGGAAGGAGGCCAGGCATTTACAAATCATGGGCAGAATGTAGTGTTCAAGTCAATAATTTCAAGAATGCTGTGTACGCTGGTGCACATAGCTTGGAAGAAGCCCAACAGTTTCTGAAATCTCACCAAAACGAAGAAGAAATTGCAGCCAACTCAGTGCAAGCCAATGATCCCCAGTCGAGTCAGGCCACTGAGATCTTTGAGGAAACTCTTCAGCCGCTGTTGATTGAAGAAAGTAAATCAACAATCTACTCATCTACTGCCTTGGTCTGTCACGCCCCAGGGCGGCCGTCCCCGGGACGCGGCAAGTGTATATATGATATCAGTGACAGGAAATCAATAATAAACCACAAACAATCACTAAAATGACACACAGATAAAAGCAGGGCTGACATAATATATACACCGAGTGCGGAAGCTAAATGACTGAGTCTGTAGTCAAAAACATACTACAGACTCGATACATAATCATAAGTCCTGTGAGAGCCAACATGCCCATATATATACACAACAAAATCCAAATGTAATCCAACTAAGTGCCCAAGCACAGAACATATACGTACAACAGAAAGAAGGGTGCTGATGGCCTCAAAACTCGTGGGACGCGGCGCTGCCCTCTGCCGGAGTCGTCGCCCGAGAAGCTCCTCCCTCAGATGGCACTGAAAAAGACAATATGCGAGGGGTGAGCCACACGCTCAGTGAATAGCACAACCCAATGCATACAGTTCATATTAACAGTGTTCACTCATAGCAGCATAAACAACACAATCCGGGGGTTCGTCACATCGCCGAACCGCCATACCCTTACCCTCACCCTCACCCTCAACGGGCGACCTAGGATATTGGGACTTAGTGGGTTTATAATCATCCTTACGCAAACCTGTGGGTCGTCGCATCGCCGGCCCACCATACCCTCACCCTCACCTTTCAACAGGTGACTTAGGCTCTTGGGACTGACTAGGCTGTTGGTCACCCTTGGTCCACCGATAGTCTCTCCTCACTCCGCGGTTGTTTGGCCACTCCCATGTTCAGCACAGTCCTTCATCAAACCAGGAGGCGCCTACTAGTGGGAGCCCCTGCACGGGACAACCTGTCTAACGCCGAGGTAGTCTCTAACGGATCCAACGCAGGGCAACAGGACAGCCTATCCATCGCATATGATCCACTCGGATCCGCTGACAGCATCTCTCCACAATCCTAATGTCTTGAATTCCTCAGAATTCCATCAGCGCGCATAACCAGGATGCGGGGATTAAATAAGGCATAAGAGGGGAAAAAGAGACCCTGAGAGGGTAACCCGAGGTCCCGATGTAGGACATCCGACAACCAAACGAGGAACACGGAGTACCCTAACCCGGGTCTCAGTGTTAACCTCGCAAGGCCCCCTTATATTCCCTAAACATGGTATCTATTAAAACAGTTTGCATTTAATTAAATAAACCAAACTAATAGGACACATGTACAGGTCGGGCTGTCCTAGCATGATAACAGGGAGGCAGGATGCATGGCTCATGCACAATCCTAAGGGTGCAAGTCCCTAACATACAATCTAGGGCGGCATGCAAATCTACACACACACATGCTTACATGGATTATAATTACAACAGTTAATATAACCATACGCCCCAGGGGAGATCGGTACACGCCCAAGGCATGTAACGACTCCCGAACTGGGTAGGGTCGTCCCACTCACCGGAAATCGGGTCGACGCGCGACCGTCCGTCGAGATCTGCAAGACAAGGTATTAACTGGTTAGAATAAATCCACAGTTATCCCAAAAATACACAACACACGCAATTAAATACACAACATCCCCAAACAACACTCAACACCCCTTCCGGCAACCACCCGCGGCCTCGGCAAGCACCCGCGGCCTCGGCAACCGCCCGCACGGCCTCGGCAACCACCCGGGTGCACCGCCCGGGGCCCCGCGCGTCCACCGAGCCCAGCCGCGGCAGCCCGCACGCCGTGCGCACGCTCCTCGCCCCGCGCGCGCCCCGCGCGCACCTCCGCAGCTCCGCCGCGCCCCGCGCACGCCTCCGCGCGCGCCCCCGCACCCCGTGCGCTCCGCCCAGCCCTCGGCCAGCACCTCCGCCAGCCCCTCGCGCGTCCAGCACCTCGGCCAGCACCTCCGCGCGCCCTAGCACCTCGGCCAGCACCTCCTCGCGCGCCTGAGGCCACCAGCCCACACTCCGCCCTGCCAGCCCCTCCAGCACACCAGCACGAGCAAGGCAGCCAGCCCCCGACCCGCGCACGTCCGCGCGCATGCCGCGCGCACGCACGTCCGCGCGCGCACGCGCGCCTGCCCGCACGCACCCGACCTGCGAGCGGCCTGGGCTGCTGTCGCCGCTGCCTGCTGCCTGGGACAGACCCCCACTTGGTCCGAGCACCACCACCACCATCCCTCGGCCACCCTTAGCCTCCGACCTCTCCCAACCACCCCGGCAGCCCCTTAACCACCCTCCACACGCCCAAAACCTCCCCTAACAAGCATCTAATCAAGAGAAGCAAGGGAAGGGAAGCTTACCCGAAGCTAGGAGAGGAGAAGAAGAGGGTCCGGGAGCTCCTTTCGCGCCGAAACTCCTCCCAAACGGTCTCTACCCGCTAGATCTCTTCCCACCTCCGAAATGGGTCCGGGCTGAGGAGAAGAGAGGGTGGAAGGGAGGGCAAAACTCACCGAAAATCGGATTTGAAAGTACCCGCGCGTAGATCGAGACCCGATCTACACTTTTCGTGCTTTGGGTTTTCGGTTTTGAGGGGTGCAAGGGGCTCGAACGTGAGAAAAAGAGAGAGGGGAGAGAGAGAGATCACGTCGGAGGAGATGATGAATAGTGTAGGAAATGTTTGATTTCTTTATATATAGGGCGCAACTTAAAAACCCGGATACGCCCCGGAACTACGAAATTTTTGCAAACGATGCCGGAATTCGATGAAATTTTCATGAGTGGCTCAAAATGGCACCAGGACACATAATATGCAGTTAGATTTTCAATCGGAGTCCTCTAACTCGGACAATAGCTAACAGTCCAAAATTATGCGGTTCCGATCGAAAAACCCTGAAAATTTTAAAACTGCCAAAAATGCTCCAATGATTGCCAATAGGCCAAAAAGTGACACATATATAACATTCTCCCCCCCTTAGGAAATTTTGTCCTCAAAATAAATACAAGTACATCTAAGAAGGAAAAAGATGCGGATATGTGTCACGCATGGCGTCCTCGAGCTCCCAGGTGGCCTCGGCACCGGAACGGTGCTGCCATCGCACCTTGACCAGCTGGACGGTCTTGGTGCGGAGCCTCTTCTCGCGGCGGTCCATGATCTCAATCGGCTGCTCCACAAAAGACAAGTCCGGCTCGAAGACGAGCGGCTCGAACGGGATGATGTGAGCAGGATCGTGGACGTATCGCCTCAGCTGCGAGACGTGGAAGACGTCATGGGCCTGAGCCAACTGTGGGGGCAGAGCGATGCGATAGGCCACCTCTCCAACTCGCTCGAGTATGAGGAAAGGCCCAATGAAACGCGGACTCAGCTTGCCCCGCACACCAAAACGGAAGATGCCCTTCATCGGGGACACCTTCAGGAACACATGATCACCGACCTCGAAGGCGAGCTCGCGGCGACGGCGGTCGGCGTAGCTCTTCTGACGACTCTGAGCGACTCGGATACGCTCGCGGATCGTCTTCACCATCTCGGAGGTCTGGTGAACAATCTCTGGTCCCTCAAGCTGGCGCTCTCCGACCTCATCCCAACACAGGGGGGACCTGCAGCTGCGGCCATAAAGTGCCTCATAGGGGGCCATCCGGATGCTCGAATGATAGCTGTTGTTGTAGGCGAACTCCACCAACGGAAGGTGCCTCTCCCAACTGCCCCCAAAATCGAGCACACAGGCCCGCAGCATGTCCTCAAGGGTCTGGATCGTCCTCTCCGACTGGCCGTCCGTCTGAGGATGAAACGCGGTACTGAAATGGAGGTTCGTACCAAGGGCGTGCTGGAGGCTACGCCAGAACCTCGAAGTGAAACGCGCGTCTCGATCAGAGATGATACTGACTGGAGTGCCATGGAGTCGGACAATCTCGGAGATGAATGCGCCAGGGTTTCCAGAGAATCGGTGAGTCGGATGGGGAGGAAATGAGCAGACTTCGTCAGCCGGTCGACGATCACCCAGATGGCATCGCGACCCGAGCGTGACCTCGGCAGACCCGAGACGAAGTCCATAGTAATCTGCTCCCACTTCCACTGAGGGATCTCAATGGACTGCAGCTTCCCCGCAGGGCGCTGATGCTCCGACTTCACCTGCTGGCATACTAGGCATCGGGCAACAAATCTGGCAATATCTGTCTTCATCCCGCGCCACCAGTAGCCGCGACGAAGGCCCCTGTACATCTTCGTGCCTCCAGGGTGCACGGTGTACCTCGAGCGATGGGCCTCGTCCAGAATCTTCCACCTCAGCTCTGCGTCGTCGGGGATGCACACTCGGCCTCTGAATCTCAGGATCCCGTCTGCACGAATCTGGTAGTCCTGGCGCTCGCCCCGGGCGACGCCCTCAGAAAGGACTATAAAATGCGGGTCCTGAGCCTGAGCCGCGCGGATCTCGTCGAGAAGAACCGGCTGCACCACCAGCCTGGCCAAATAGCCACCAGCAGGAGTCTCTCGGACGCAGATCCAGCAAGCGGCCTCCTCCAGAAGCCTCCAACGACGGACAGCCATGTGGGCGGCCATGCCCAGGGGCTGTCTACTGAGCGCATCTGCAACGACATTCGCCTTACCCGGATGGTAAGCGATGTCACAGTCGTAGTCTGTCAGGAACTCAACCCAACGCCTCTGTCGCATGTTGAGCTCCGGCTGAGACTGCAGATACGTCAAGCTCTTATGATCTGTGAAGAGCTTGAACTCCTCTCCGTAGAGATAATGCCTCCACATCTTCAGCGCAAATATAATCGCAGCCAACTCAAGGTCATGGGTGGGGTAGTTCTGCTCATGGGGCTTCAACTGACGAGACGCGTAAGCCACCACCTTACCGTACTGCATCAGGACGCCGCCCACACCCAACTGCGATGCATCTGTATACACTGCGAACCCACCGCTCCCAGATGGAAGGGTAAGAACCGGCGCTGAGGTGAGTCTTCGCTTCAGCTCCTGGAAGCTCTCCTCGCAAGAAGGGGACCACTCGAACCGAACGTCTTTCCGAGTGAGGCGGGTAAGAGGAACGGCTATCTTGGAGAAACCCTCCACAAACCTCCTATAATAACCCGCCAAGCCCAAGAAGCTACGAATCTCTGTGGGGTTCGACGGTCGACGCCAATTCGACACGGCGAGCGTCTTCTCCGGGTCCACAGCTATACCCTCACCGGAAATCACATGGCCCAGAAAGGCCATCCGCTCCAACCAGAACTCGCACTTGCTGAACTTGGCGAACAACTGATGTCCAGCCAGAGTCTCCAAAACAGTGCGGAGGTGGTGAGCGTGCTCCTCCAGACTCCTCGAGTACACCAATATGTCATCGATGAATACTACCACAAAGGAGTCGAGGAAGGGTCGAAATACCCGGTTCATCAGATCCATGAAGGCCGCCGGCGCGTTCGTCAACCCGAATGGCAGTACTCTGAACTCGTAGTGCCCGTACCGGGTGCGAAAGGCCGTCTTCGGAATATCTGACTCCCGGATCTTCAACTGGTAGTACCCCGAGCGGAGATCGATCTTGGAAAAGACACACGCTCCCTGAAGCTGGTCAAACAGATCGTCGATCCGCGGCAACGGGTACTTGTTCTTCACTGTCCGCTTATTCAACTGCCTGTAATCAATACACAGCCGCAGTGAACCGTCCTTCTTCCGGACGAACAGGACAGGGGCTCCCCACGGAGACACACTCGGACGTGCGAAGCCCTTCTCCAGCAACTCCTCCAACTGCTCCTTCAGCACCCTCAGCTCTGCGGGAGCCATCCGGTACGGAGCCCTCGAAACCGGCTCGGTCCCCGGAAGCAGATTGATCTCAAACTCAATCGCGCGGTCCGGCGGTAATCCCGGAAGATCGTCGGGGAAAACCTCAGGAAACTCTGCCACGACTGGAGTCTGACTGATATCTGCCCGCAGCGGTGCATCCTCCAGAGCAATATAAGCCAGAAAGCCCTCGCATCCACCCTGAAGGAGTCTCCACGCCTGCATGGACGACACGAACCCCAAAGGAGCTACGTCTCGATCGCCCACGTACTGGAAAGACCTCCGACCAGGAAGGTGGAACGACACCGACTTGGCGAAACAGTCGATGCTGGCATGACTAGCTGCTAGCCAATCCATCCCCAGGATGGCATCAAAATCCGACATCGCGAGCTCCACCAGCTCTACCGGAAACTCATGATCCGCGATCTCCACCGTGCACCCTCGGTACACAGAACTAAGGAGAATCCGGTCTCCCACGGGCAATGCTACCTCTAACACAGCATCTAGAGGAGCGGACGCCACACCCGTCCGTCTCGCGAAAGCAGGAGACACGAACGAGTGGGTGGCTCCAGAATCGAATAGCACATAAGCAGGAAGCTGGGAGATCTGAACAGTACCTCTAACCACGCTGCCGGATGCCTGGGCCTCCTCTGCCGAAAGCGCTGCCACTCGGCCCTGAACGAACTGAGGCTGAGGAGCAATGGCACGCCTCGCCTGCTGCGCTGGCTGCCTCCTCTGATCAGCACGGCCACCCTGTGGCTGCTGCTGCTGACGCTGAGGCTGCTGCTGCGGCTGGCGCTGAGGCTGCTGCTGCTGCTGGCGCTGCTGCTGGCGCTGCTGCTGGAACGGCTGCTGGAACGGCCGCTGCTGCAACTGCTGCTGGGGCATCACTGCTGGTCGGCCTGCGTCAGGGCAATTATACAAGATATGCCCGACGCGCTGACAGTGATAACAGCGCCTCGTCTCTGGTCGCCTCGACTGGATCGGCACGGCTGCGATGGGTGCAGGGCCTCGCGCTGGCACCACATCTGCTGGGAGAGAGGGAGCCGCTGACTGCTCGAAGCGGGCCCTCTTCTTCTTCCGCTGCCCTCTGTCCTGGCCTCTGGGTGGCCTCTGGTCTGTCGGCGGGGTCGGAGCCTGCACCTGGATCCCGAGGTCTCTCTCGACTGTCTTCGCCCGCGAGACCAAGTCGGAGAACCTCGTGAATCCCTGGGCGGTGACGTGCACTCGGATGGCATTGCTCAGACCGAGCTCGAAGCGACGGCATCTCGACGCCTCGTCCATCACCAGAGCTGGGGCGAAACGGGACAGTCTCGTGAACTGCGTGGAGTAGTCAGCGACGGACATGGAACCCTGAGTCAGCTACTCAAACTCCCGCTCCACTAGCTGTCGCGTCGAGAAGGGGAAATACTCCTCCAAGAAATATCCCCTGAAACCCGCCCATGTGAGCTGCTCCAGCCCCTCTGGGATATCCACTGATCTAGTAGCCCACCACTCGGCGGCGCTACCCTTCAGCATAAACGCAGCCAGGGAGACCCTCTGGCGGTCTGTGCATAGCATCGTGGAGAAGATGGTATCCACCTCCATCAACCATCTCTCGGGGGCAAGGGGGTCCTCCGTCTGTCCTCGGAACTCGGGAGGGTGGAGCTTCAGAAAGGCTGAGAGTCCACTCTGCTGGACCCTCGCTGCTGCCTCTAGCCCCATCTCCCTCTCCTGAGGATCCTGGACTCTGGCCGCCGGAATCTCCACCACGGGGACTGGGGGTGTATCAGGCACTACAGGCGGATCTGCCGCCAAGGGAACCTGCGGAACTGCCTCGCGGGCCGCTCGCAGCTCCCGAATATCCCGTGCCTGCTCCGCCAACATCCTCGTCTGGGTCTCCACCATGTCTGCTAACCGCGCAAACGCGCGCTCCCAGGCAGGAGGCTCCTGCGCTGGTCCTGACCTCTCAGCTGAGGACTCACCGATAACATCCTCGACTCTGGCAGGTCCGGAGACCTCCAAGGGTCGAGAGGGGCCACGTCCGCGTCGTCCTCTGCGAGGAGGCATATCAGCAACCTAAGAAAACCAGACACTAGGATCAGAATACGCATATAGAAATCCTAGGACTCATCTCTATCAAAGGAAGACACTTGGCTCTGACAGGACCAGGCTCTGATACCAACTTTTGTCACGCCCCAGGGCGGCCGTCCCCGGGACGCGGCAAGTGTATATATGATATCAGTAACAGGAATCAATAATAAACCACAAACAATCACTAAAATGACACACAGATAAAAACAGGGCTGACATAATATATACACCGAGTGCGGAAGCTAAAAGACTGAGTCTGTAGTCAAAAACATACTACAGACTCGATACATAATCATAAGTCCTGTGAGAGCCAACATGCCCATATATATACACAACAAAATCCAAATGTAATCCAACTAGGTGCCGAAGCACAGGATATATACGTACAACTGAAAGAAAGGGTGCTGATGGCCTCAAAACTCGTGGGACGCGGCGCTGCCCTCTGCCGGAGTCGTCGCCGGAAGCTCCTCCCTCAGATGGCACTGAAAAAGGCAATATGCGAGGGGTGAGCCACACGCTCAGTGAATAGCATAACCCATGCATACAGTTCATATTAACAGCATAAACAACACAATCCGGGGGTTCGTTGCATCGCCGAACCGCCATACCCTTACCCTCACCCTCACCCTCAACGGGCGACCTAGGATATTGGGACTTAGCGGGTTTATAATCATCCTTACGCAAACCTGTGGGTCGTCGCATCGCCGGCCCACCATACCCTCACCCTCACCTCTCAACAGGTGACTTAGGCTCTTGGGACTGACTAGGCTGTTGGTCACCCTTGGTCCACCGATAGTCTCTCCTCACTCCGCGGTTGTTTGGCCACTCCCATGTTCAGCACAGTCCTTCATCAAACCAGGAGGCGCCTACTAGTGGGAGCCCCTGCACGGGACAACCTGTCTAACGCTGAGGTAGTCTCTAACGGATCCAACGCAGGGCAACAGGACAGCCTATCCATCGCATATGATCCACTCGGATCCGCTGACAGCATCTCTCCACAATCCTAATGTCTTGAATTCCTCAGAATTCCACCAGCGCGCATAACCAGGATGCGGGGATTTAATAAGGCATAAGAGGGGAAAAAGAGACCCTGAGAGGGTAACCCGAGGTCCCGATGTAGGACATCCGACAACCAAACGAGGAACACGGAGTACCCTAACCCGGGTCTCAGTGTTAACCTCGCAAGGCCCCCTTATTTTCCCTAAACATGGTATCTATTAAAACAGTTTGCATTTAATTAAATAAACCAAACTAATAGGACACATGTACAGGTCGGGCTGTCCTAGCATGATAACAGGGAGGCAGGATGCATGGCTCATGCACAATCCTAAGGGTGCAAGTCCCTAACATACAATCTAGGGCGGCATGCAAATCTACACACACACATCATGCTTACATGGATTATAATTACAACAGTTAATATAACCATACGCCCCAGGGGAGATCGGTACACGCCCAAGGCATGTAACGACTCCCGAACTGGGTAGGGTCGTCCCACTCACCGGGAATCGGGTCGACGCGCGACCGTCCGTCGAGATCTGCAAGACAAGGTATTAACTGGTTAGAATAAATCCACAGTTATCCCAAAAATACACAACACACGCAATTAAATACACAACATCCCCAAACAACACTCAACACCCCTTCCGGCAACCACCCGCGGCCTCGGCAAGCACCCGCGGCCTCGGCAACCGCCCGCACGGCCTCGGCAACCACCCGGGTGCACCGCCCGGGGCCCCGCGCGTCCACCGAGCCCAGCCGCGGCAGCCCGCACGCCGTGCGCACGCTCCTCGCCCCGCGCGCGCCCCGCGCGCACCTCCGCAGCTCCGCCGCGCCCCGCGCACGCCTCCGCGCGCGCCCCCGCACCCCGTGCGCTCCGCCCAGCCCTCGGCCAGCACCTCCGCCAGCCCCTCGCGCGTCCAGCACCTCGGCCAGCACCTCCTCGCGCGCCGGGCACCTCGGCCAGCACCCCCTCGCGCGCCTGAGGCCACCAGCCCACACTCCCGCCTTGCCAGCCCCTCCAGCACACCAGCACGAGCAAGGCAGCCAGCCCCCGACCCGCGCACGCCCGCGCGCATGCCGCGCGCACGCACGTCCGCGCGCGCACGCGCGCCTGCCCGCGCGCACCCGACCTGCGCGCGGCCTGGGCTGCTGCCGCCGCTGCCTGCTGCCTGGGACAGACCCCCACTTGGTCCGAGCACCACCACCACCATCCCTCGGCCACCCTTAGCCTCCGACCTCTCCCAACCACCCCGGCAGCCCCTTAACCACCCTCCACACGCCCAAAACCTCCCCTAACAAGCATCTAATCAAGAGAAGCAAGGGAAGGGAAGCTTACCCGAAGCAAGGAGAGGAGAAGAAGAGGGTCCGGGAGCTCCTTTCGCGCCGAAACTCCTCCCAAACGGTCTCTACCCGCTAGATCTCTTCCCACCTCCGAAATGGGTCCGGGCTGAGGAGAAGAGAGGGTGGAAGGGAGGGCAAAACTCACCGAAAATCGGATTTGAAAGTACCCGCGCGTAGATCGAGACCCGATCTACACTTTTCGTGCTTTGGGTTTTCGGTTTTGAGGGGTGCAAGGGGCTCGAACGTGAGAAAAAGAGAGAGGGGAGAGAGAGAGATCACGCGGAGGAGATGATGAATAGTGTAGGAAATGTTTGATTTCTTTTATATATAGGGCGCAACTTAAAAACCCGGATACGCCCCGGAACTACGAAATTTTTGCAAACGATGCCGGAATTCGATGAAATTCTCATGAGTGGCTCAAAATGGCACCAGGACACATAATATGCAGTTAGATTTTCAATCGGAGTCCTCTAACTCGGACAATAGCTAACAGTCCAAAATTATGCGGTTCCGATCGAAAAACCCTGAAAATTTTAAAACTGCCAAAAATGCTCCAATGGTTGCCAATAGGCCAGAAAGTGACACATATATAACATTGGTCAACAACAATTTGGCACCATACGCTCACGAGGAGAGTGAAGTTCAGCCGATTTCTGTTGATCCCCATCTCCCCCCTCTTCTCATTCTGACCTGCCAATGCTACACATCTTGATCGGTCTTATGATTGTCCTCATCATCTTGGTCCTGTTGGTTCTTCTCATGTTGATGTTCATGGCCTTCCATATGGGTTGAAGAAAATGTTTGTCAAGTACTTTTTTTTGCGATCTTAAATGTCCAATTTCATAACTCATTTTGTATTGGGAGTCAAAACACTAATGTCTCTCATGTGTTATATCTTCATATGTTGTAGTATGAAGACTATATGCTACTTCATTAATGTGTAATCTAAATATTAAGATATTTGCATATTTGGTAAGATTGTTGTTTCTCTTTGGGAATGGGTGAATTTTTTGAAAGTTTACTTGTGTTTTGAAAGTTCCTGAAGATTGAATCAAATAATGTTTTTTAATGGGTCAAAATCTATACAATTAGATGCTCAAGTCCCTCACACCTTATAGATTTGTACATTATTGTAATTGGGTGGCAAATAACTCTTCAGACCTTCATTGTATATTGGAAGAGTAAGCAAATCTTTTAAGTTTAAAGTAGACCTACAACATATGTCTTTCTAATAGTGTCAGGATGTTGGAATTTTTTTTTTGGGGGTTGGAACAAAAAGTGTTTTTGTGTTTACACACAAGTAGAATAAAGTGTATGCTAGAACAACAACAGATCAATCAAACATTGTAAGCCATCCGGTTAATGTTTTTTTTAGGAGGTTGGAAAAGAAATTGATCGATAGTTATCTTGCTTCCCTGTGGTGGTATAGATTAGGTGGCTATCCTCACAGTTTGCTTTGCCATATATAGTTCTAATGCCTTCTCACCTGACATTTTCTATACCAAACTATAAGCATATATATTACATTTCATAAACCTGTAGAAGACAATAACAACTTATACACTACCAAAGATGTAATGTCCACAAGAATCACATGCAATCATAATATAATCAGCCACATAGCTCATATATTCCTCACACACCACATTTATGTACTTCAATTCTTGCTACTATACCTGAATCTGATCAAACGAGAGCAATGTTCTGATACATTTTCATATACATAAGTCATCTTCACATTGTTTTCATTGTTTTTCCATGCATATAGCATACAGGCAAGGACAGTGTTTCACAACACCACATAAACTGTGTTGTTAAAGAGTCCACAAAAAGCATATGTTCCCTGTTTCAATACATGTTACATTGCACACATTAACAATAACAAAGACCCTGGAGTTAAGCCATAAGCACCACCTGAAGCAGTCGCACCCAAAGCCGAAATGAACCAAGTCCATGGTTTCCAGCTCACCTGCTGAATGAAATTAAAAATACAGTGAATTTCAGGGAATACAACATGGGCCACGTATATGGACCCTATTACCAAATTTATGAAATAGATCACAAAAGGACATGAATAAATTGAATGATAATCAAAGAAGAATGCAAGAACATGAATATTGTAAATCATGCAACAACAAGTTAGAAATATTACCGAGCATTCCCACGCGCCGCTGCAATCTCATTACAAATTGCATCACGGACAATAGACATTTGACTCTCATCAGACGAACTAGCCCGGGAAGGAGCAGGGTCACCCTCTAAACCCTTGGTTGGAGGGAAGATCTCATCTTCATGTGTGTTTGTTAGTTCATCGTTTATTTTTTGATCAATTATGAAGTTGTGGATGACAATCGCAGCAACCACAATCTTGACTTGGGTTCGGTAAGGATAATTAGGCATCAAATTGAGGATAGGAAACCGTTTCTTCAGGATACCAAATGACCGTTCTATGACATTTCTCAGTGAAGAATGCAAACTATTGAACATTTCTTCTTTACCCCTCGGGCCGGCTCTTTGAAAATCAGGCAAGTGATATTGGGTGTTCCTGTATGGGGCAAGGAAACCATTTCTATTCGGATAGCCTGCATCGACCACATAATATTTATCTGCATTGCAATAAACCATATTCATTTATCAAATACATTGCATGAAGTTTCTACCTTATAAACCAAAAAGTGTCAAAATAAATATCACACTCACTGGGTGGTGGTAGGGGGAAATTGTGCTCAGGATTATACACCGCATGGGCCAACACCTTAGAATCATGGGCTGTTCCCTCCCATCCAGCACAGACGAATGTAAATCGCATATGAAAGTCGCACACCCCGAGCACATTCTGTGTTGTAGTCTTAGATCTCCCACTCCTAAATGCCAAGTGTCTTTCAGATGGGACACAAACATGGATGTGTGTCCCATCCAGTGCTCCTATGCAATTCTTGAAGAAAGGATAGTATTTTCCACCCTCGTAATGTAGGATGTGTTTTGGGACAGAGGTTAGAGGCTCTCTATTACATATGACCTCAGGTGCTATCGCACAAATGGCATTCAAGATTGAATTGACATAACGACTGATTGTTTCCCCAGAATGTCTAAGGGTGTCTTGCATGGACCTATTTCTATCATTGTGTCATATAGTTTGCAAAAATATCCTCATTTGTTCCTCAACGGAGACTGTGCGTGAACTTTGAGCCAATTTCTTGTCCCTCAATATCTTGCATAGTTTCATAAACACCTCAGGCATGACACGGCATGTGTCAAAGCACACACGCCAGTGGCCATGTAGCATATCAAAGACCTTCTGATTGCCGGTGTATGTTTGGTCATGCACTGGTTGTTTATTCAGGTATGAGGCCTCATAGGCAATCAGTCTCTCAAGTAGGACCATAATGATTAAATTGATTTCTAGCTCAGCATCTTCATCAGTATCGGCCCTATAAACAAGTCATTAGAATCCATCAAAACATAAATTGGTCATATACATTGCACAATAATTCTAATACATGACCCGAGTTGATCTCACACTACACACAATTGCATGATCAATGATATTGAATAGCATGTCATTTTTTTCATTGGGACATGGACAAATAATTGGTGCAAATTGATCTCACACTACACACAAATTAGTTATGTTTGAAGTGGGCATTTGTAAACAATAGACTTATATGTACAAGTTAAGAAAACTACTACTGAGTAGGTACACAAATACATGACTATGTAAATGAATCAGACAACAAAAAATGAGGTATGGTTTGTGAAGAATAGAGAGTGTGATATCAGACGATTTGTAATATACCATTCAAGCTCATGCAAATACCCTAAGCAAGCATATGTAATTGAAATAAAAAAAAGGAGCATGTGACATTGAAAAAGCAGCTCATAAAGATTTATAACAAAACTGAATCCATGTTGGAAAAAGAAGAAAGGTCTGAAAGTCTAATCAACTCTGAAAATTCAATTTACAAAAATTAGAGTAGGCAAGGACAACCATGAAGAGAATGCAAGCTTCTCAACAATTATTAGACCTAAAACTATCTATGGAGCTCATTGGTTTGGAATAATACCTTTGGATTGCATTTCTGGAAGCCATGATACCTTCCAATATGGATATCCAACTCTCTTTGGGATGCTAGATGCTGCCCTGCAACAACTAACTGACTAAAATAAATATTGTAAGACCATCAAAATATATGTATTATATCATTGCATAAGAGAACCAATGAACTTGTTATAACTGTCACCTGCATCACATTCATTACTAATATAAATATTACATTGCCATGCACAAAGTTTGCATCTTGGTATTACATACAAAATTACAGTAAAATGGGTGTCGCTCTATATGCAAAATGTGACATGTTAGATGATTAGACTATCTTACAGTAGGACCATAAGTGCAAGAGTTGTTTCAAAATTGGTCAAAACAAACAACACTAATGACTATCTGGGGTCCTCCCACAACACAAGGTGAAACTAAAACCCATGCAGCTTCTGAAATTTGTACATCATCCATGCGGACCTCCTAGCGTCAGTAGGGAAAGAACAAAACACCTCACGGTTACCAGGTTCACGTAACATGTCTAGTGCATAGAAGTACAGTGGACTGTCCACAGTAATCTCAGGAATACGGTCCACCAATGCCATTGTATCGGCAAACTTGGGGACTGTGTCATTGTTTCCATATGCAAGATTTGTTCTCATTTCCAATATGTCACACATGCGGTCTATGGATGATCCCAACTTCTGTCCTACTGCGGTCCTCTGCCTCTTTGGAGAAACAGGGAGTGGGGGTAATGGGCTCTGACGAGGTGGGCTAGTAGCTTCATCACCAACATTGGCTGTGGGTGGGATTGAACTGGGAGTAGGGATGCTGTATGGGTGGTGCTCAGTAAACTGATGATCATAATCTTGATCCTCCACAGTGGTAGAGTCAGACCCTCTAAAGCTCCTCTTCCCCCGAGCTGAAGAGCTACCTGTGGGTACATAGCTATCATCTCCCCGGGCAGCGGATATGCCAATGAGGATATCCAATTCCTCCTCAAAATATAAGGGTTGAGTTTGGAACTTCTCCGCTCCAGGGTGACCCTACTCAATATAGAATAGAAAGTGTAAGTAACAGAATAAATTCCACTATATGCACAAAAACCAATTATAATACTTGAAATAAGGAGTGAAGTACCTTGAAAAATTCAATCCACCATTCGTGGGGCATGTTGTATGTCCCCGTCACCTCATTGAAACCCAGCCCAGTCTGACTCTGAAGAGCTTTCCAGGTCTGCCACTCCTTCCTGGTCGTATCCCAGTGGTTTTTAAACTGGTCCTTTTGATAATGAACCTTCGTCTCCGACTCAAATCTTCTCTCCAAGTTTTCATAACCGGCCTTATTGAGGGTCTGCCCAGGCTTGTTCCCCAGTCTCATCTCATCTAAACATATCCTAATAATGACCTCGTGCTTCGCATTATCCCACACAGCCTTTACTTTGTTTGGATCTGAAGGCCTCTTCCCCCTTGCCCTGTTGGCCACCTTCTTGGTATTGTATCTTACAGTTGGTGGGGTGTTGTTCTCCATCTGGCATTTTGTATTCACATAACATGATCTACTCATAAAATAACTACATGAATGGGTATAACACAACAAGGAGCAACAACATATTAGGGCCTCCTAGTATAGTATGATGGTATCTTGAAACACATGATTAAAACACAGTATAAGTAGCACCTACTTTGTTTCATATTCATCAAGTGTGAATACAAAGGCAAAAGGCATAATTATAACACTGAAAAGCAGCTCATTACAAAGATATTTAAAATAACTGCAACAGACTTGAACATAAGAGGAGTACATGATCCTCTGGTTGAAGTAGATCATATCATAAATAGGAAAACAATGAAGAACCATACAATAGTTAAAAAAGACAAAACAATAAGAAACATGTGCCTCAGATGGGAGTCAATGGATGGAAATGATTACTGTGTGGATGATCAACAAGTAGATCATATCATAAACATGAAAACAATGAAGAACCATACAATAGTACAAAAAGAAAAAATAATAAGAAACATGTGCCTCAGATGGGAGTCAATGGATGGAAATGATTACTATGTGGATGATCAACCTATACAACATTTTAGTATGATCAACTAAAAATCATATGAATTAACAGTTAACCAATAGGTCAGTTAATCAGTTTAGAGAAATCCTACTAATTAGGAAACCCTTGAAGTCCATATGCAGATACTACACCAACATAGAGAACAAAAAACAATAACAATACAACATGAGCTAATAACAAATATAATGGGTAAGATTTCACATGTTATAGGCAGACAGTGAATTTTCACAGGTTAAAGGATTGCTTCCAACTTGAAATACACCACTCCAACCCAGTTTTAAAATATAAAAAAAACAATACAACATTTTCAACAAAAGTGTTTTTGATGCCCACCATGCAAAGAGGCTTAAGGAAAAGGCAGTGTAAAATGGCTTTTGGACAGTCATCAACTTTGAGCATGTAACAAGTAATTTAAGATTTCATATGCAAACTATAATGAATGACTGAAGTTCTTCTGTTGCATGTCGGGACAGGACAAGTTATAGCATAAATCACTATAAGCAAGGGTTATCTTTTAGAAATCATTGAAAGGGGTCATCTCCCACCTTGTCATGCATAGTACAGACATGAAGTAGTACAGCACCACCTCCAATTAGCAATCAATTCATGTGTAACATTAGCTAGCATTCCTCTTCTGATTGTTGTTATTGTTGTTTTACCAATCCCATGCCAAAGATCTTGAAAAGTAGGGAGTTCAGAGAGAATTGACAAGGAGGGAATTTATAGGCAAAGACACCATTTTATTTTCCAAAAACAGGGTCTCTAAAATTCTATTGTGCAAGTGAACTGTTTTTTTTTTTTTAATGAAGAAAAAAAAAGGTCAGAAGCTAATATTACCCCTGAAAACATGCCTCCTACATGGAGATCAATGTATATTCCTTACCCAAACATAATTGCAGTTCACACATATGTTCTAACCACCTTTCTAAGGGAGGGCAATAATAGATATGAGATAAAAATTTACCCCATTTAATAGTTCAAAACCCACATATTCACTGATTAAACAAAGCAAAATCTAAGCAAAATCTAAGCTTTATGAAGCAAAATCTAACCCACATATTCAAAACATATTCAGTAAAGCAAAATCTAAGCTTTATGAAGCCCTGCTGCTTCCAACCTCACAATGTCATATAAATGAACCAGAAGAACAATATTAGGCCTATAAATGATGCAATCGGTTCACCCAAAATACCAAAATGATGCAATCGATACGCCCAAAATACCTTAGACATGCTATTGGTTCACCC
Source organism: Acorus gramineus (assembly GCA_030737835.1). Taxonomy (NCBI): domain Eukaryota; kingdom Viridiplantae; phylum Streptophyta; class Magnoliopsida; order Acorales; family Acoraceae; genus Acorus; species Acorus gramineus. Next base: position 7,667,433 of record CM060851.1, read on the forward strand.
AAAATACATATGACAGTGACAAATAGACATCACATTGAAACATTTGATTATTCCATGGTATTATACCTCACCAGAATGCTTGAAATGTCAGACGAAAGTCGGTTCCAAACCCTTGTCCGACAGATCTGCCCAAAAAAAGAGCAAATCACAAGAATGTTAAACTGACAGGGTAATGCTGCACACATTGTAAAAAAAATGACGAACAGATGGATCAATGAACTCACCCTGTATGCTCGAGCTCAGATTTGTGGTAGATGGAGCGGATCTTGTCTTCTTCTTCAATATAGAGGGTCGGTCTCCGAGGATCGTTGGCAGTCGAGGCTTGGAGTAATCGGTGACGTTGGATGGTTAAGGAGGACAGACGGGATCATACGCGGAAGGTGACCCTTGATCGGTTCTGGGGTTCCTTTTCAAAAAGAGGGGAGGAAACAAAAAGAAACCATCGAATTTATTTCGCCCCTGAGAGGAGAGAGAAAGGAAAATGAGAATTTAAGGGGAGTGTTGTGTGAGGGTAAACTTGTCATTTGTATCGACTGCCTGGATTTCAAAATACCGATTCGGATCGAAAAGTTTTCTTTTTCAGCTTCCGAAAACACAGATTTTGATGTAAAAAATGCAAAGAATCAAGCTGTGGATTCTTCATTAATCTCATCCGTTTGGTTGCACAATTTTGAAATTCCAGCTTTTCAAAAATCAAAATCCACCTCAATCGTGCAACCAAACAGACCCTAAGTATAAAATTGAAGATGTTCCAAGGCACACATCTACCTTTTTCCCAAAACAGGAGGACTAAATATTTTTGACTTAATATTAAATATAATTTATCAATCAGACAAATCCATATAAATCCCATTCGTTTGATGAAATAAAAACCGTCCGATTTAATCACAAAAAAACGAAGCACAAACAATGATCCGTTCCCAACAATGAGGGTATCAATATCATCCTCCATTTATAAAATGGAAATCCAAACCGTCCAATATATGATCTCTTTTGTAAACCCCATTCATCAAACGGTCCAGAGATCTCTCATCAGCGCCATATATAGCAAACCCAACTTCCTCAGTAGAGAGAGAAAGTGAAGCAGCGAAGATGAAGCTTTTCGATCCATGGCCGGTCTTCTTCAGGAGGGAGTTCACGAGGTGCTGGCCTTTCCTCGTCGGCTTTGCCGTCACTGGCACCATCGTCACCAAGTTCTCTCTCAGTCTCTCCGGTCAATGAATCCTCCTCTCTCTCTGTTTTCTCGATTTCGCTTGATCGTTCCGTTTGTTTGATCTCTCTCTCTCTCTCTCTCGCTCTCTCAATTGATCTTGTTTTTGTATGATTTGCAGAAGAGGACGCCAAGAACTCTCCCTTCGTGCAGAGGCACAAGTGAGTCTTGATATATTTTCGAAACCCTAGATTTGTGATTGATTCGCTTTGATTTCATGGTTGTTTTTGGATTTCGTGGTTTTTTTATGATCTGTTTCGGTGAATCATGGTTTTGCACCTGGGATTTTGATTTTTATGGAATGGTTGTGTCGGTAGGCCGATCTATGCAGAGAAAATTTTGGAATTGTTGATTGTCACTTTGGTGGTTCGATGATCTGCAAATAATGGAATTGATTAACGTCGAAGACTTTGTTGTTATCAGGAGATTAGTTCAAATGCGGGAAGACATAATCGATTAAAGTCGTCTTAGTAGATCAGACAGGAATTTGGGAGCACGCATGCTTCCTTCTAATTGGAGTCAAAATTGGTTTTTTCGGTCTAACTTGTATATTCAGCGCTGTTTTTGGACTATTTCTTTGGTATAGATGTGTGGGCAGAAAACTAGTTGATATCTATTTTTCAAAAAATGAAAAATGCTGACAGTTTTTATCCTCTTATAACTTGCATTCTTTCAAAGGCCTAATGTATTGACATCTGCATTTCAAAGTGTAATTGGGGTTGAAATCGCATGAAAAAATATCTGCATAAGATGTGCTTTTGTGTGATTTTGGGTTTGAAGATAATACAATAAGGACAATTGTTCATGTCAGCTGTAATCAGGGGTTTAAATTTTTCCTTAGATGCTTTGAGATGATTGTTTTAGGATAAGTTTCAATAAAAGCTCAGTGGTTGAGAACTTGAGATAAATATGGTAGAAGAGAGTGATTGGCTGTGGCAGCTGTGCAAAACTAATGGCCTGTCTAAGAGAGAAACCTCCAATCAGTCATCTTGTTTTGTCTTTACACTCAGGTCTGCGAAGTATGAAGTGGCGAATCTCTTGGTTGAGACATTAAAAAAATAGGCTCTCAGGATGAAAAGGGCAGTTCACTGAGCCTAGAGGGGAGGCTGGTTTCACTCAAGACCGTATTGATGAACATCCTGATTTCCTCTCATCAGGTTTTCTCCTGAAGGGCATATTCAGCAAATTTTTGCTAAAGGGCTCTTCTTCTTCTTCTTTTTTGTTTTTTGTTTTTTGGTGTGTTGGTGGGAGTTACTGTTGTTTGTGTCTGAGGGAAAAAGAACGTTCGTTTCTCAAGATGGAGAGCTTTTGGGCTTAAAAAGGAAATGGTGGTCTTGGTGAACTGCAAAAAAATGTTCTTTGGAAAATGGCTGTGTTGCCAAATTCTGAATCGGCTGCACTGTGACTCTGTGAGATAAGGTGATCCAAACAAGGGACCATTAGGATCATGTACAGTGATTGATGTACAAATTATCTGGCTTTTGTAGGGGGTTGTGTGAAGTGGCTGAACTGCTTCAAGAGACTTATGCATTGATGTTGGGATGAAGGGGGTATATAGGTCTAGCTGGATAAAGGGAGTCGGGGAAATCTTAACTACATTTTTTTAGAACATTTATACCCCGTTTATTTTGAGAATAAGCCCCCAGATAACCTCGGATAAGGAATAAAGAGTGTTTGAAAACTCCGAATAACCCTTGATAAAGTATGCCAGAATAAACTGGTATAAAGTGGTATATGGATTTCAACCAACCCCTGGAATTAAAATGATCCTAGGTTATTCCACTCAAAGAATATGTGGGTTCACTGTTAAATCAACTGTTATCACCTCTTATATTCCACATGTCAAACCAACTATAATTATTTTTTCACCTTTTATAAATCCTTATCCATATTTTATTTACATTTTACCCGAATAACAAAACATTTATTCTTACGTTTATCAACGAGAATAATTCAAAACACAACTAAACACAAAATCACTTTATCCTTATTTATACTCACTTATGCTTGGATAAATGCATACCCAAGAATAAATCCTATTCCCATTCCAAACGGAGGCTTAGGAATTTGCTCACATCTAGTTGAAACAAATTATAAGGTTTCTGCCATTCATTACAGAGACAACGGTTGTGTACTTGTGCAAGATTCTGTGAGTCTTGTAGTGTGGAGGAGTTTGATGTCACTGGAGGAATAAAGTTAACATGTGTAATCTACGAGATTAATATCTTACGATTTACGAACTGTACAATTTGATGTTTGTGATTTGTGATTTCTGATGACAAGATCTTTAGGATTGCAGTAATGACTTTGATTCAAATGTCATGTTTGGGTTGCGTGCAAATCAACAATAACGGTCAATCAAGCATATATTTAAGCTTTTAACCATTCCATAAAGCCAATGGTTTGGGTTGATTTTTTAAATCTCATGACAACATTTCTTTCTGTTTGGAGCATCATTTTATAATATTATTTCTGCAACCCTATTTTTCAATTTTTTTTTAAGTTTCTGTTTAGGGGCATTGCTACTTGATTGGTTATGCCTTTGAAAGATCCCTGCATTTCCAAGGTCAATCAACAGTTCAGTGGTCTTATCATCACCCAAATTTTTCCAAGGAAACTAGTACCTCTTAAGCATGGAAGAACCAGTATTTAATTGATTGGAAAATGGTATCATATCAACCCAGATCAAATCTTGATACATATCTTTTGGAAGTGACTGTGCATCAGAAATTGCATGATCAACTGATTATGTTGTTAATATTTGATCTTGTTTTTGGCTTACAATCCTTTTATAATGTCTGTTTTCCTCTCCAAAATTCTTTTCTAGGTTGTGTATATGTTTTGTTGGTGGGTGGGTTGGGGGGGGAAGGGGAGGGGAGGGAGGGGGTTGGTTGTATGATTCAGTACAACTAGCATTGATTTTTGAAAATCTAGTCAAACCCATCATCATATTCACCAAACTATATATAATGTTGATATCTATAGATGGGACATGGAAGTAGCTTTCCCTGGTTGTTGTCAATAGTGCTATAGGTTGTAATTTGTGTGCGGTGTGCCAATATTGTTGTGTATAAGAGCAATGGTGTGGTTAATCTTTTTGGCATGAATGAAATCTGATGGGATGTGGTGTATCAGTGCTGGTAAATCTCTCCTCAGCATAACGACCAACAAGTATGCATGAGAGAGACAGTCTTGCTTGAGGGATGGGGAAATACTCGTACATCTAAAAGACTCTCTTTGTTTGCCAAAGAGGTTCAAAAAATTGTAGAAAGATTTTATGAATGCTACATCTTTGATAATTTCTATGGTAGATTAAATTAAATAAAGGACAAAAGTTTAGTGACCAAGGAGACAGTGAACAATTTTTACACTAAGCATCAATCTTATTTTCTACAAGAGCAGAAAGAATTTAAGGGCATCAGTGAATGATAGGGAAATAAAAGCAAAGCAGTGAACAAGATCTTGATGTGTTTGAATTTCTGGTTAGAGACTTGTTCTTCTTTTGAATCACTGGAGCTGACCGAAATATGCTGATACTATGACACTGATGTAATTACATATAATTCATTATACTCATTGATATTGCCTCTGATCAGTGGATTTTGTTTTTCAGGTGAACCTCGAAATGCTTGATCCAGGATATGCTTAAAATGTGACAGTAAGCTAAGCCTGCTCTGTTAATTTAAATTTTTGTTTGGAGTCCAATTTTTCTGGTTGAATAATAAAAAAAAAACTCTGTATGGTGGAGGGACCATTTTAGTCGTTTTGAATTCTGATGTAATTCTTATGCAATATGAATGTGATCGAAAACTTGTTAGTGTCGCCTTCAAAACTGAATGTGTTTTGAAAGCCATTCCTCGAGAAAGAGCTCTTCTTGAGTGTACATTTAGTCCATTTTGCAGTCCCATTTATAGTTTAGAAGCAGTCCCCTAGCCGTCTATACACTATATAAATACACATATATATGAAAATTAAGTGCACTATTGCAGTGTAAGCAATTTAATTTTTAAATTTTTAAAGAAAAAAATATACTAAGTGTATGTTAGGGTGCATTTGGAAATACGGTTTGAAAAGCAGTTTTTAACTTTTAACTGTCTTATACATGGGTTTTAAGGATATAAAGATGATGGCTGGTTTTATGAAATATAGATTTTGAGGCACAACCCTTTCATAAAATTTAATAATGATGATACATGTAAATTGTAAGGTGACATGTTTGATAATAGTTTTTAATTTTTAGTTTTTTAAAAAGTTAAAATTCTCAAAATTTTTTTTTGCCAAACGCACCCTTAGTGTATATTTCATATTTTTTAAGTGTACATGTTTAAACAAAAAATGGATGAGGGTTGCATATGGAGCTCCACAGAAGGCATGGACATAGCATATAACATTTTCCATGTAGACAAGCTCTGCTTTGAAATAGGAATCTCATTTTGTGTAGGATAATTACTTTCACCGACTACTAGTATATTTTAAAATTTTTGAAAGATGGTTCTTGTTTGTGTTAAGTTCTTCGTATCATGTAGAACAATGTAAAACTCAAAAATAAAAATATAAATCAATACAAATCTTTGTTAACAAAAACACACTTCACCATTCATGCATATGGATCTCTTTTTCTCTACCACCACTCTTTCAAAAAAAAACCGCATGATTTGCAAATTTATGAAGGGATAATCCATTTTTAATTTTAGGTAGCCTGGTGAAGTTGTTTCTGTTATCATGTAATCAAACATCTTTAAATTTTAAAACTCAGATTTCTGTATAATCAATTTTACAATCACGGGACCAAACACACTTCATTAACTGCTATTCTCATACTATTAGTAAGGAATATGCCTTGTTTAGATTCTTTTATAAATAAACTCACAATTCATTAGAGGATAGACTTATCGACTACAAAAGCACCTTGAAGTTTCCTATTTCTCAGAAAATCAAAACAGTGAAAACTGAAAACGAGATGAAAAAGTGACTATAATCAAGATTTTCCATTTTTTTCCTTGCTTAAATAGTTGAATTACACAAGAAAAGAGAGCCCCTCCACCAATATATATACATACATTTCTTGAGTTCTCTCCAACGTGTACATGAATTATGTGGCATAAATGTTCAAACTTCACTATTCACTAAAAAAACAAAAAAATTTGATCCATAAATCTATACCCCGGCGGGTCTGCCGTCCTTCCTTGGATCGCTGACGGCGGTGAGCATCCCATGGAAGACCCGGTTCGAGGCGGCCCTCAATCTCCGGCCGCTATGAACTCCATCGTCGACAGATTTGTGAAGGTTTTGGACGATGAGCTGACAAATGGCCCCGCCCTCATGAGACTTCAAGGAGTGACCCCTCTGTTTGAGGAAGTCCCTCGTCTCGAGTGAGAGCTCGATCCGCTCCCCATCTATCACCGTCCAGTTTTCGTACAACGCTTCATTTGGAACTAGCTGTTAAAATTCAAATTTGTTAGGGTTGTGTCTCAGTATCTGGTGTACTCATTTCAGATGATCATGATGAGATTATTTGAGATTTTATAGATATTTCTTCTATGTTCTTTTCTTTTTTTTAACAATAAAATTGTAGCAAGTCATCTATCATTAAAAAAAAGAGAAGATTATTTGGGAAAGAAGTTAGATATTTATCTTTATGATACTCCATTAGGCATTGGATATTCTATCATAAAAAGGGATTTGTAAAGAAAGATTCTAGGGGCAGCTAAAAGAGAGAGAGTTACATGATAGACTGAAAGAGTTCACGAGTCTCTGTAAATATTGTATCTCAATGTGTGTTATCATTTAATCTTGATCTTTCTGTTGGGTATCTTAATATCGTTTCAGTTTTTTTGGATTATGGATTTTTTTTTCTTTCATAATTGATATGTCTAAAATGAAAACATTTTTAAGGTTGAAATTGATGCTTAAGGTTTCTCACCTCCTACAGAGATCATATAAAGGAAATGCAAGTGCTATTTAAAATTTAAGGATTAAACATATAAGATATCTGTATTTGCTTTAAATTATTTTTAAATTATTGGATATTCAAATATCAGATAACTTCTAATTCTTAAGAAACGGGTTCAAAGAGAACGGGCTTAAGCTATGGACAATAAGAGGAAGTACTGATAGTCACTAGACATCTACAATTGTTATGTTACTCTTGTGTTTGTGTGTGTGGTTTTGTTGGAATGTAAATAGGATAAAGAGCAGAGATACCTTATGGTAGACTCTGGGTTGTTGAACTGCAGCGAGTGGTTCCATTTCCAGGACGAAGTGGTTCAGGAAAACTTGAATGACTGCTGGAATTATATAAAGACCACCACTGCCACCCACAACTCCTGCCAACTGATCATTCTGCAAAAAAATATAAAAAATAAAAAAATCCATCAGTGTCAAACCCTCTCAAAATTGTGCAACTTGGATGTGATTGAGTTGCACATCTTTCATCAATGATAATTCAAACAACCATGTCCTTTGTTGAGGTACTGCAAAGTATATGCTTCTCAATTTTATGAAATACTAATATCACAATCAATTGAATTAATGATACAGTGATCTTAAATAAACCTTACATTAAAGAGTTGGGCTTTGCAAAACCTTGAGAAGCAGGACTGCAGATGTGCATTGTGAAAATAATGGTCATACCTTAAGTACAATGATGGGGGTCATTGAAGACAATGGTCTCTTGTTTGGCTCAATGAAGTTTGCTGGGGCAGGGGGAAGCTTATCTGGGGTCCTCTCTGTCGGGGTCGAGAAGTCGTCCATCTCGTTGTTGAGCACTATCCCTGTCGATGGTGAGAGCATCCTTGCTCCAAAGTAGTAATTCACGGTGGTCGTCATTGAAACCGCATTTCGATCTGCATCTACCACGCAGAAATGGCTCGTCCCGTGGTCTCTCAGCTGACTCCATCTGATGATACAGTTTTATATCATATCAGCTAACAATAACAATAAAAATGAGTGATGATTCAGTGACCAAAAATTCGACTAATTTGGTGATCAAAACCAATCATATGAGTATGTCTTCATATCACTTTTTAGTACGAGTTCTATCACTTCTGTGATTGATCCACATCACATTTGAGTATTTGGTAAAGACTTTGGTCAATAGATCATTTTCTTAGACAACCAAGTGAACAACGATGATGTATGACAGCGATGAAAATGAAAGATAAAGAACAGTTCTTTGAAAAGAGAAGAAGAGGTGCTCCTCCTACCATACCACTGTCAATATGAGTGCTCAAATTATGTAAAAACTCAAGCAAATAAAGCTGTTCCCCCATATCCATACCTCGTCAAATAATAACCAGGATCAAAGGTAGTGTTGTCAAAGATCTTATGCTGAACTTTCTCTGCAAAAGACTTGGACAACATATCCCTCTCATAACTTGTTGCATTGACAAAATTAGAATCCCCGAGGTTCATTCGCACCGCAAACATGTGCTTCAGCGCCTCGATAAGCCGATGTACTCCAAGTGATCCCTTCACTGCATCAGGCGAACCATAGCTGCCTAAGACATTCAGAACCTAAAACAAAACACAATCCATAGAATTTCAATTTTGATGCTGAAGTGGGTAGTACTTTGTTTAAATGAATATGAAAAAGGGAGGGACATGTCTCACCAAAGACATGCCAAGAGTGCCACTTGAAGGCAAAGGCATTCCAAGTATCTTGAACCCCATGACATCCACTTCCATGGCCTTGCTCACTTCAACTGTGTAACCCTTCAAATCCTCCTTCGTGATCACCCCTCCCGCCGCCTTCACGTCCTCGACGAGCTTCTCCCCGACCCACCCATCATAGAACGCCTTCGGACCCTCCTCTGAAACGGCTTCTAATGATCTCGCCAGTTCGGGATTGCTGCACGTGTCGCCGGCTTTCAGGATCTTGTCATCCCGGGTGAACACACTGCGCAGACCCGGGTCTGCGAGTATCGCCTGCTCGGACCTGGCAATGGCCTGCGCGAGGTATGGCGCGACAACGAACCCATCCCGGGCGAGCTTTATGGAAGGCTGGAAGAGGGACTTCCATGGGAGGTGGCCGTGCTTCGACCAGGCTAAGTGGAGGCCCAAGAGCTCTCCCGGGATGCCCATGGAGAGCGGACCGACTTCCTTGGCTGTCGGATTGTTCGCATACATGTTCTGTTTAGGGGGGTAAAAAAACCATAAGAAAGGAATGGATTCATGGACACAGTTTTTGCTTTTGAGACTTACTGATTGAATTGATAATAAGGGATCATGTTATGCGTTTGAGACTTCATTGGCTGTCGGATTGTTAATTGGACAACAAATCTTTCCCTTCTTTTGGAACATTCAAAAGAAAGTTTAATTAGCCTTTGTGTATATATATTACATGAAAATAACAACAGATGTCCTCCAATCAATTAACAACAGGGTCAATTAGGTAAACTCTGACAAAGAAAGAATTTCTCATTCTCAAAAATTCAGTTCAAATAGATGTCCTTCAAATACATGCTATGAAATGAGAAATTTTACCTCCAATGTATAAAAATGAACACAATAATTGGGAATTTCAAATGTAAGTTTTTAAAGTGTTCCGACAGAATAAAAATGAGAATGGACATCAAACTAGTCCAAATTCATAAAAAAAAAAAATAGTCCTAAAATTGATCCCAATTTTAGTTTCATTTCTGATCCTTAATGGCATACCATCTAAATAAAGATATATCAATGCTATATATATATGGTATATGATTTTATAAATGTAGGTATATGATATTAGGATGTGAAACGAAACAAAAAAAGTGGTACTAATTGTAGCAGCTCCCGCCTCCCAATTCAAAATCTACACCCTCAAAAAAAAAAAAGATGGGATGCAAGTAGAGGTGTAAAACAGGGTGTGCACGGCACGATGAGGTCTATGGGCAGTGCATAGCTAACCTTATGGCATATGAGTCTTTTTCAACATGACACGATAGTGAGCACAACACGACAATTCACAGTAAACGAAACATGTAATATATTAAATAAGTATCTTATCTCATTATTTTATCAAGTATATATAATGTTTTTGTGTGTATATAAATATAGTTAATACATTTATATATTTTTTGTGTGTATAATATTAAGAAAAGTAAAGTTAAAATAAAAAATAAAAAAATATTTTAAAAATAAATTGTGGGCTGGCCTGTCAAAGTTAATGGCCCAACACGGTATGGCCCGTTTTACACCTCTAGATCCAGGTAGGTTTGTCAATTGGTTAGGTCTAGACCCGAACTTGATCCGAACCTAACTCGATAAAATGCGTAAAATATCCAACTCGAAAGATCCGAGACCCGATCATCAAAACAGGTCGAATCCGGGTCCACCCTGATCCAATCTTATGGACTCGATTGACCTAACCCAATCTTTGAAATTTTTTTATTTTATGATCCAACCTAACACATATATAACCCTACCCATGCCTTTAAGGCCCTGGACTATCCACTACCCAGGCCCAGACATTCGTCTGCCTATTATCCAATTTGAGTGCTGTTACACTTGCCTTTAAGGCCCTGGACTATCCACTACCCAGGCCCAGACATTCATCTGCCTATTATCCAATTTGAGTGCTGTTACACCCAATTTTTTTTTCAGCCCCAATTTCTAGTTCTATATGCATTGATAGAAAATTAACAAAACATACTCACATTAATGTGATATATACACCGATAGAAATTTTCAACATTTTCTATAAATGTGTTAATGCAATTTATTGGAACATATGCTTCATTTTTTATAAAAACATTTATCTCATTAGATGAGATATACTATTTTTAAAAAATTCAAACTACGTGTAAACTAAAATTGAGACTAAAAATAGGACTATTTGTAACATTATCCAATCCACTAGTCAGTACTCATAAGTCCGCTACCTAAAATGCAAGTGAATAGAAAAAAAAAATCCTTTTTTTCAAGAGAGAAAGAGAAGGAGACTTTTCTTTCACTTTCTCAACAGCTGCCCAATCCATTCTCTTTCCCTCTCATTCTCTCTCATAGGACCCAGGTCGATAGACCCAACTTTCGGGTCGAATCAGATCCATCCTGACCCGGCCGAAACCTAATCTGGTGACAGTCACACAAAACTTTTTTCATTTTAAATAAATTAAAATGAGTAGTAGGGGACCAATTCCGTTTGAATCCTATGTGGCAAGCACAAGACATCAATTTAGTGGTACGACACGTTGCGGACACACTCACTTTAAATGGTGTGCAATGCATCTTATTGGACAATGCGCTGCTCTGAGCCTCCATATTGCCATCTGACTTATTATATTTTTCTAATAGATTTTCCCAAAAAAACAAAACTCACAGAGAGCCACACAACAATGAACCTCCCTATTTTGAAAAAAAAAAAGAAAAAAAAAAAGAAAAGGAATTTCGATCACCAGATTGTGGTGAACCAATGAAAACAAAAGATAAACATTTCCAAAAGTGATGGAATGGTGTATATTTTTATATGACTTTTAAATGAAACAATTTTAAATTAATATGACTCTAGTTGGCCTCACATGAGGTGCCACGTCACAATTGACAGTTACGTGCGGGAGAAAACGACAGGACAACCACTGTGAGTTTTATATAGGTCACCTGCTGTGCCAAACCCGTTTAATCCTGTAGCCGTTAACATTAACACTACAAGACAGGTTTAAATTAGAATTTTAATTTTCAAATTCGAGTTTAAACCAAATCCAATTCTGAACAACACATATCTAAATCTAATGCAAGTAAGAGTGATAAATTTAAATATTTTAAATCAATTTTTTTTTTGTTTAATTTGTGTGATAAAATTTTAATTGTCATTTTCATATTTTTCATTTATTTTTATTTTTTTTAGTATTAAAATGACACATTTTATAAATTAAAATCAAATAAAACCAGAACATAATTCGAATCTAACTTGAATCAAATTTAAACCTAACTTAAATCGAACTAAACTCAATAAGCTGGATTCAGATCAAATTTTTCAATGTTTTGAAGTCGAATGGAGTTATATTCAAATTAACTTCTTTTGTATTCGAATTGTATTCATATTTGGCTCTAATCAAATCCAACATGCCCGAGTTGCACCAAACCACCCCCTCCGTATCCCACTCCACACTTCACGCCACAACACGCAATCCGCCGGACACGATCGTCATTTAAACAAAACACTGATGCTAACTTCGGTACCAAAAAAATAAAGAAACCAACAAATCACCTGCGAAGCCGCCGAGGGAGCCGTCTCTCTCGCGTCGAACGCCTCGGCCACGGCCGTCTCCGCCGACCTCACAACGATGAACCCCCCTCCGCCGATCCCGCTCGACATCGGATTCACGACGCCGACGCACAGAGCGACGGCCACCGCCGCGTCGACGGCGTGTCCGCCGGCCCTCAGCGCCTCCGCCCCAATCGCCGAGCACCTCCCGTCGTCGGCCGCCACCACCCCGTTCTCCGACTCCACCACCTCCGTTTCCCCCTCCGAGAGCCATTTTTTGGGGCTGTCGACGTCGTTCGTGACGATGACGGCGAATACGAGGAGGAGAAGGAGAGACGCGATCACTGCAATCGCCGATTCGTTTGAGATTGAACGAAATCATGAGAAGAAATTGAGAGAAACAGACAGAGAGAGAGAGGGGTTACCGAGAATCGACGATGCGACGGTCCACGAGCGGCGGGAGGGTTTGGGATCCGACGGCGCACGATGGCCGAGGAGGGAAGATGAGAGCGTATCGTGCGCCGTCGCCATCGCTGATTTTTTGTGTGTGTGAGAGAGAGAAGAAGTCGATGAAGAAGAACAAGAAGAAGAAATAGAGAGGGGTCATACGGAATCAGTGACGACGGGTGTTAGAAAAAGATTCTGACGGAAATGCCCTTGAAGGTGTGTGGATTCGCGTGAATGCCACCGGGTGTGGGTTTGCGTGTGTTGGTTCATCAATCAAGTAGATGTGATTGGTGTTAGGATTATAATAATTGTTTTTTTTGTTTGTTTTTGTTAAGTTTGTTGGTTTTTTTTTGGACTTTTCATTTTGTTTGGTAAGATTTTGACATTTGTGTGATTATTCCGTTTTTCACATTCTAATTATCATACGTCGTATGGGCAGCCTTAATTTATTAATTATGAATTTTTTTTTCTCGAATATTAGGGTCACGTGTCGTGTTTTTTTTTTTTTTTTTTTTTTTTTTTTTTGAGAGAGAGAAAGTGTTAACTAATTTTTTTCAAAACTCAATTCACAATAAGGCTGGGTGTATCATTAGTACAGTCTCATACAATCTCTAACTTAAAGTTGATATTTTTTATTACAAACTTCAAAACTCAATTCACAAATAAAGTTGGGTGCCTTATTAATACAGCCCCATTACAATCTCTAAGTTAAAGTTGATATTTTTTTATTACAAATATATTGGTTCGTTGGCATGATGTATCAGTTTTTCACAATGCTAATTAATTATGTTCGTGTGAGCTTAATTTTATTCATGATGAATTATTTCAAATTCGACAGAATTGGTTGTTTAATATAGTGATGGAGTGAGAATGCTGGTTCTTGGGAAACTAAAACCAGTGAACAGCTGGCTATTTAGATTATTTTTTGCATGATGTTCACCATGATCATATACATCTTGATCCCATGATCATATACATCTTGATCACATAGACAATTAACATCGATACCTGCATTAATTTACACTCTTAACCAATGTTTGTTTAGTGAGTAAAGAAAATGGAAGAATAATCTTAATTCTTGGAACAAAGGATGTTCATTTAAACACTGTATAGGAGTGATTTTTCTGTGTCCAAGTTGACATTATTTTTAGAGTTAAGTTTTATTAATAATATTGTTGGGTTTTGTAATGGTCTCATAGAGGTATGTGTTTATAATTATGTTGTTAGGTTTTGTTATGGTCTAAGTTTATGTCATTTATGTAATTGGGTACAAGAAAAGGACTCCGGAGAATGGATGGGAGACTTTTCGATGCCTATAATCTATAAAGAAATGTAAAGAACTCAGCAATCTAAAATGCCAACTTGGACATGAATGAGTCACACCTGTGTCACACTGTAATAACTATGCCCCAAAATAAGATACAATTAAAAACCTCATTATAAGCTTCATGTTAATCCATGAAAAACTATACCCACCGTTCTAGTAAAACAAATACCCATCTAATTCTCCACATCCACCATGTTTTTATGAAAAATGGTGTTCAACCCTGCGTGTAAGGTGTAAGTTTTTTTTTTATTTTTTTGGATATTCGGAAGGACCCCTCGTGACTGACTTTACGGTCAAACTGAGACCCTCCACCTATTTATCCCGGTTCCACAAAAATTCTTTCGAATAATTACCAACAAATAAGAGAGTAAATCAACGCCAAGACTCGAATTAACCGTTGTACTATGACCACTGAGGACACCCTAGTGTAAGTTGTAAACCTATCCACAGTCCTCAACGATTTTTTTAAAAAAAAACTCAACTTACTCAATACTAAGTTACATTAGTGTTTAACAACTGTGAGATTGTTTCTAGGCTATAAACAATATATTTACAGTACTACAATGTATAGACGACCGATAAACCACTTCTAGACCACAGATAGGATTTTAAAATAGAGCTGCAAAAATAGATGGAACGTGACATAAGAGGAGTTTTCCGTATGCATAGCCATTAATAAATCAACCTACGAGACCCAGTCAAATAAGGGCCCCTCCACGGAGGCGTTTAATAAAAGAACTTGACAAATATAACCAACGTATTTAATTTTTCAAAAGTAAAAATACCATAAAGCAAAACCTCCCCCCCAAAAAACTCTCTTTTTGCACCAGCTCAATCCAAGAACAGGAAATTCCCTTCTTTATTTGACAACGCCGAAAAGAAAAGAAAACAAAACATATATACCTAACCCATGAATGAAATTACATAAATGTATGCATCTCTCTGAACCCTCAATCAAACCTTTATTTGTTCAAAGCAGGATCTCTCACTTCTTCTTCTGGACACCGAGACGCAGCCTGAAATCTTCTTCCATCAATGGAAGGCCCTCGCGCAGAATCACCTTTGGTTCCCATCCCAGCAGTTGCTTCGCCTTCGTGATGTCTGGCTTCCTCTGGCGAGGATCATCAGGTGTGTTCTCCACAATCTTCACTTCCACTGACGGGTCGATTAACTGCAATCAAATTATAAAAAGGAGGTTAATACTTTGTATTCCGTCGCTAATATCAACAGATAACATGAAAAGTGAACAGTCAATGGATTACAACAAGAAATAAACTGACCTCTTTCACTGTCTCTGCAAGTTCCATCATCGTAAATTCACCTGCAGGTTTTGTGGATAATTTAGAAGCAGTGAATTCTCAACCACAAAAACTAAAATATTGTATGGAAACTGAAAAAAAATAATGATAAGTTACGATGATTAAAGGACAGATGTATCTGAACTGGGACAATAGGTGGGTCAGAAACAAAACCCATTTGATTACCGAGAACCCACCCATAATTACCTAATGAAAAAATCCTAACCATAAATTATTATTGCAACTATATAGCACGAATGCAAGGTACTACATAGTTTGTCAACCAAACAATTCACAGTGTCACTGGTAAGGACAGTGCATCAAATCAACATTCATGAATAACAAAACTGTTGTAAATCATAAATGAAATAATGACAAACCTGGGTTCCCAATGTTGATGGGTCCCGTGTTGTCTCCTCCCATTAGTCGGATAAGGCCATCAACCTAATGATGAAAGGGGAAAAAATGTTTAAATAGAAAACCAACACATGAAGGGACAGTTGATAATGGAAAGATGAAATTCTTGAGATATTAAATAACACTGCATACCATGTCGGAGACATAACAGAAACTCCGAGTCTGTGTTCCTGGAGCCTGAACTGTCAAGGATTCACCCCTGTAGTTTGATTTCACCCAAAACATTAACAAACAAAAAAATAACAATGAGATGACTTGGTTACATATTATAAGCAACTAGAAATGAAGAAAATACTATAAACACATACCTGAGTGCTTGAGCGATGAAATTGCTGACGACACGCCCATCATCGATATTCATCCGTGGTCCATATGTATTGAAAATTCTGGCAATTCGAATTTCTACAGCCAGAACACGTGTCAGGAGAGAAAAAATAAAAGCAAGGATGGGCTAAGAAGCTAAGATTCAGTTCTTAGAATTCATTTTCTAACCCACTGAATGGAAATGTTTGTTGCAAGCATATAGGGCATGGGATCTACCCAAGCTTCTTTGGCATAGATACATTCAAGCTTACCCATAATACATTATGAGTCACTTAAAAATTCTACATGTCTAAATGAACAAAACTTCACCTAGGCCATGCTGCCTATGATAATCGAACATCAAAGTCTCCGCCACACGCTTTCCCTCATCATAGCAGCTCCTAACACCTGCAATACAAGTCAATCTTCAACAACTAGAATCATATACTATTGAGTAAATGTGTGGGCTCATCATTGGACTATGTCACGCTACTTGGAACTCAATGTAGTACCGCTAGGTACAAATTAACATTAGCCCAGAGGCTACATGCGCTATCACATTTTCACTATTTATACCATTGTACATGAGTTTGGAGAAAATCAATGAAATGACATAATAACATGCAAAAAGTACCTAAACAAGAATATATTGGAGAAAAATGGCTTTTCAAACTATCATTGAACCGCAAAAAATGTTGTTCGCTCAAAAAAATATAAACAGAAAATGACACAAAAATTGATGATGTTGGTGCTATGATTTCAAGGACACAGATGTAATCTGTCTAAATTCAGAAAAAGAAACTGACACATTGAATCTTTACTGTTTGAAATCATTAAAATGAATGGAACAAAGAACAAAATATTTTACATTTCCTAATAAGGCTTCATAGAATATCAAGGAAAACCTTGTAGCAACATCATCAATGACACTATATGACAATCAATGATAGAATCCATTCACATGACAAGCCAGTTTTATCTTCCAATTTAAGGAACACCTAATAACACCAATGACTTCGACAAGGGAGCATTATCAGCTTTACCAGTGGCAGTACTCCAAGAAAATAACAAGGGCCAAAAGCCAACCTCAAAAGCAATCACAGCAATGTTAAATTTTGAGAAGAGTAGTACACACCAATAGGATTCACATTGCCCCAATACTCTTCTTTCTGGGGATGCTCAAGAGGATCACCATATACTTCTGAAGTTGAGGTCAGCAAAATTCTGTACCAAAAGAATAAATCTCAGAAAATCGAGCAACTGAATTAAGGCCCAGGAGTCAACAAAACAACACACAACCTTGCTCCAACTCGCTTTGCAAGACCCAACATGTTTAATGTGCCAATAACATTTGTCTTTATTGTCTGTAAATGTCACAGTTAAATTTAGATTGTTAGTAGCTAGTAAAGCATTAGCAATTACAGTGCACAAAAAACACAAACACCTACAGAAAGTTAATCATGAAACAAAATGAGTAAATGGTAAGATGATAATACAAATATACAACTAGATATCCCCTAACAGTTGCAGAATATGAATTATTTAGCGACAAGCTCGCATGAGTAGACAAATAAAGAAACAAGGTCACTTTGAACCAAAAAAAAACATAAAGGTAGGCCCACCTAACACTTACCATAAGGCGAAACACAAAAAAAGGGCTTGCACAAGCTGACTTCCTATTGTTGTCTATGGTGGATACTTCCAACAGAGAAGATACATAGAAATGAAAAAGAACAGGATTTCAAAAAATTGTAATGGAGATGGACAACTAAAACTTTCCATCTATAATGAGGCTAATTAAGCAGCTGGTGGAAGCAACATAAACTTCATAGGCATTTTTTTAACAGGTAAGTTGGGTTCAAACTCCATGCTGTATGGGTTGCAGACATCCCTATAAGCAATGGTCAATGGGCTATAAAATCAAACCTAAGATATAGCATGCAATAAAACTGAGCACTACTTCCAGAAGTACACATTCAGTTTAATTAAAAAGAAAGTATAATCAGCACCTTCACAGGGTTGTATTTGTAAAAGATTGGTGAGGCAGGGCAGGCTAAGTGATAAATTTGATCCACCTCCACCAACAATGGCTCTGTCACATCTGCAATATTAATAATAAGTCAGCGTTAAATGAGTTGAAACAATTACTGACATACCTATGAAAAGCTTGATCCCTAATCTGTCACAAGGCACATATGATGTGAAATAAAAACCCATTGCAGGTTTCTTCTTAGATTTAAACATATAAGGTGATCTAAATGTCAACAATATTAGATTTAAGAAGTTAATAGAATTAAGGCTTAATAGAGATGAGGTTGCATGAAATCAAAATTACATACAAAATTTTTCAACAAGTCTGGTACTGGATAAAAAAAAATACCATGACGAATGAGTTCAAATCTTGGATGACCAATCCATTTCCGGAGGTTGTCCTTTGAGCCAGTGAAGAAGTTATCAGCAACGATCACCTGTATAACATTTTTTTTTAAAGAAAACAGAAACCACATTAGAGGAAACAACCATATATCCAGACTGTTTGTACAATCAATAGATTACTAATGCAGAAAAGTCTGCAAAAAATGGGATCAACTCTGAAGGATGAATTCTGAAGCACAGTGAGTTGCATGTGAGCATAATGGATAACATTTAATTCGGATTGGCCAATATAAACCTCAAGATCAGGATGTAATCACCAAAAGAAAAACAATGGTTATACTTAATGATAATTGTTGCATAAATATTTATGTTGTAAACAGAAGATTATAGAGTTACCTCATTCTTTTCATTTTCCATCAATTTATCCACCAGATGAGACCCAATGAACCCAGCTCCGCCAGTAACCAAAATCCTCAAATTGGCCTGCCCAAAAGATTAAATAAATCAATAACATTACATCAACAGGAATCAAACATAAACCTTTTTCAAATGCTCTGAGTATAGATTTCAGAATCACAAATGATTTGAACTGAAAAGTCACCACTGAAAACCAAACAAGGGATACACATGCTGCTTTGTATACAGACTTCTAATTATTAAAATCATTAATATCATGATTATCTGCAATGCATAGCATGCGCGTGACTTAAATTTAAAATAGTCATAAACAAGATGAATGAATGACACTCCTGAGAAAATGATGCATGCAAAATTACTCTAAAAGTTCAATTTGGACAATAATTTGTGCTTCATATATTTGTGCAATCACTTTCACCTCCAGAACAGAGAAATATAGAGCAATTCTGAATCGAGTCTTTTGGCAAATAAATAAATAAATAATGATGATAAACCCAGTTCCATCAGTGATCACATTGTTAATTATTCTACTAATTAAAAAAACTCGACTAATTATACAACACTTGATCACTTATTCAAAGATGTACCAAATTCCTGCCTATTTCAACGTCCTGATTCAGATCTTCCAATTAGATAATGGTTTTTCATTGATTTATTTTTCAATTTTAATTACGATCCAAATAAATGCCCAATCAAATACAAACCTCCTAAGACATCAAACGCTGGATCTACAGTAGACAGGATCATTTACATGCAACAGATACAATGATCAACACAACAGCAGAAACAAGAGAACAACATTTCGAGAGAAATGCAAGCCAAATCGAGCAGGAAAAAAAAACACAAACAAAATGTGAATCTGAGAACCTGAAAAAACTTGGAGTTCCGAAGAGGAGACGGAGTCGGAGGCGGCTTCGTCGTCTCCCCATTCGCGGTGGTCTCCTTCGCCATCTGCTCTGCAATCAAATCCAAACAAAACCCTAAATCTTCAGATTTCCCACCAAAAAAAAATAAACAACTCTTCAGATCAACATCAACACAAGATTTTTCTCTTCATTCAAACCTGATCGAATAGAACAAAATCAATTTCAGATAACTCAAACAAAACCCTAAAAAACAACAGTTATTTTTGTCGATTCACAGACACAACGATCCAACACTTCGAATGTCTGAGTTTATATACATCACAATCACCAAACGATCCTTACAAAACACGCAAAAAAAAAAAATCAAAATCACGCAAAGTGTACCCCACCTGATTTCGGATCTGAATCGAAAACAATGATTTAAAGTGAGATGTGAATGAGAAGTGAAGATCAATTGAACGCTTTATATATGGGGGAGAAATTCGGAACTTTTAATGCTCGATTAGGATGATAAACGGACACGATTACGAGTTGATTATTTTGTGATTAGATTCTGACCGTTGGATCTACGTTTCCGTTTCGGACTCATTGTTTGGATGACACGTATGCGTGAGATGGAAAAATCGATGCTGAGTCACCACACAGTCAGCCAACATTTGAATGATTCAATGACACGCATTATTTGCAGACCAAATAACGGAATGGAAAATGTCACAACCATATGTTCTTGGCAGTTTTTCTTTTTTTGGTCCTACTATATTTTAATTTTTTTAAATATGTATAGTTGTCTAACTTTATTTCTAAATTTAGATGAAAGGATATAGATTTATAACAAACCAATGAAAAGTGGTAGATGACATTTATCTAATTGAATGGAAATGCATTGGGTTAAAAAAATTAGGGTTAAAGACATTTAAGTCCCTACAAACATGAGAAAATCCATATAAGTCCCTATTAAAATTGGGACAGACGTACAAGTCCCTGAAAACTCAGAAAAACCCAATTATCATCCCTGAGTTAAATTTTCATCCAAACTTAACGGAATATTCCCAGAATATTCCATCACATATAATTGTGTTGACATTGAAGTCCTTATAAACAGTCATAAAGACAAATTAATCCCTGCAAAAGATAAAATTGTCCCTAAAAGACTTTTACATTAAATTGTGTACACATAATAGACATTACAGTATTTATAAATAATCGTAAAGACAAATTGGTCCCTGTAAAAGACAAAAATACCCCTGAATGATTTTTACATTTAATTGTGTAGACATTGCAGTCTTTATAAACAATCATAAAGACAAATAATATAATTTTTTTATTTATTTTTTCATCTTCTATCCTATCAATCACACTCCACCTGAAGATCATAATTTGGATGTAAAACCAATATTTTAACCGGTAGAATGCATTCTTCACTGGCATTTTAGTCTTTTATAGGGACCATTTTGTCTTTACGATTATTTATAAGGACTGTAATGTTTATCCAATTAAATGTAAAAATCTTTTAGGGGCAATTTTGTCTTTTGTAGGGATTAATTTATCTTTATGATTGTTTATAGGGACTGCAATGTGTACACAATTTAATGTAAAAGTCTTTCAGGGGCAATTTTGTCTTTTGCAGGGACTAATTTGTCTTTATGACTGTTTATAAGGACTTCAATGTCTATACAATTATATGTGATGGAATATTCTGAGAATATTCCGTTAAGTTTGGATAGAAATTTAACTCAGGGATGATAATTGGATTTTTCTGAGTTTTCAGAGACTCGTACGTCTGTCCCAATTTTAGTAGGGACTTATATGGGTTTTTTCATATTTGTAGGGACTTAGATGTCTTTAACCCAAAAAATTATCATGTTTATTGGTCCCTCAAATGAAAAATATATCTGCGTGACATTAGTTTGTAGTTTTTTTTATATTTTTAATAGATTATATATTTATATAATTGTATATTTGTACTATTAAAAATTTCATGAATTGAGTTAAGACTACAAAATGAGTACATGGATGACTGAGTTAATTAACATGATAATTGTATGGTTTTCCAAAAAAAAATTATTCCTCATACATAGGTTGAAGTCACAATGCCCATCCATTTTTGAGGTTTAATACTTAATAGTATTGATACAAGTTTTTGGTGACCAACTTGATTATGAATCATTGGAAGACACATCTCATCTTTTTCATCTCTCAAAGTTTGGGTTATCAAATTAGTTATAACTCTTGTTATCATATTTTTTTCTTATAAGTTAAAGTTTATTGAGAAAAAATACTCAATAAACTATTCCGCCTGGGCATCTTTTCTTCTTGGCTTCTCTATCTCCTTGGATATCACTCAGAGCACTTGTAACTGTTAGTGTTGGGCTCATTTTGAATGGCTCATTTCTTGATTGATCAAAAATTGAGTATTTCATTTTTCTCTTCCCAACACTTCAGTCCTACATCGGTTAAAACCACTTGATTCTTTCGCCTTGTATATAGAGTCAAACCATTCCATTGTTGAGACTTGTTGGACCAAACCTCTACGCGTGCGCACACGAGGCCTAGCCCATCAACCTGCGGGGGCTTGGATGGATTTCTGTTGCAAAAACTAGTTAACCGGGCGTGCGCACATGAGGCGGGTCGGGCCGGGCTGCGGGCCACACATGTGTGCACCTGCATGCATGCGAGGGGGGGGGGGGGTTGCAAATCCCTCTCCTCTGAGCCCGCATGCGCGTGGGTTTCTTTTTATCAATCACAACATCTCTTATTTTGAATTTCAAATTTCAAAATGTTTCTAAAACCGTCCAAAAAAACATTTCTAAAACAGGCCACGCAGAGATCTCCTCCAATTAATTGTTCGGTTGCGTGAATTAATTTGTTTAATGAGCGCAATTAAGTTGTCAGGTTACAATTTTAATGTACACAATTAAGTGGTCGGGTTAAAATTTTAATGTGCGCATTTAATTGATCGGTTTTCCTTTTTAAACGTTTGAACGTTGTTGTAGTGCCTATATAAAGGTGTCATATTGGTCTTATACATCATTAGCGAATATCACAAGTCTAGAGTCACCTATAATCAGTGTTCTTCCTCTGTTTTATTTTTAGCCTTTACAGAGAAGTCCTTCCTTCTCCCACTCTGTTCTGAGTATTTGAAAGGATCGCAGCTGTTCACTGTGGTCTCCTCGTAGCTTACACCCTGAGGAGGCATAACCCTGGTGGTCGTATCTCTTAGTGGTAGGAGTCATTCAACCCTGTGCGTGAGGGGGCCTTATTCACTGAGGATAAAGCGTCTCTGCTCGTTTCCACCAAAACTGATATGCTTTTCTAATCCTCTACTCTTTATTTGTAGAATATTTTTGCTGTGTTTTCATATTGGTTTGAATCTGTGGCTTTATTAAGTTTTTTGCATTGCCCTTTTTGAAATTTTTTAAACAATCTCGATGAATAATTGCATTTTACCTAGACCTTTTTTCAAACCTCCTTATGTTGTTTTCAAAATGGGTCTTGTAGAGGATTTATCTGCTAAACCGGCTTTGTTTAATGGTACCAATTTTAAGAGATGGAAGCAGCAATGTAGGTACTGGCTCACCACCCTAGGATTAATTTCTGTTTTAAGAACTATCTTAGGTGAAACCAAGTCCATTTCTGAAAAGTAGTCCACTTCCAATGACCCTTCCATTGACCTTACCAAGACTGCCAATCCCAAAGATACCGATACTGATTAAATAGCAGATCCGAAAGGAAAAACTGTTGAATTAGACGGTGCATGGGAAGAGAAAGATTTCTTGTGCCATGGTCGAATCTTGAGTGCCTTAACCCCTGAGTTGTATGATATTTTTTTTACAACTAAATGCACTTTTGAACAGTGGATAGAACTCGAGAAAAAATACAGTCTTAAAGATGCTGGGTTTGACAAATATGCCGTTGAAAAATTTCTAAAATTCAACATGGTTGATGATCTGTCCATCATGAAACAAATCGTAGATCTGAAAACCATTATTCATGACATTAGGAAATATGGGATGATTCTTGATGACACCTTTCTTGCATATTCCATTATTTTAAAAATTGCCTCCCTCTTGGTCTGATTTTTGTGTCAAACTTAAACATTGTACAAGTATACCTGTCTTGAATGATATTTTGACCACTATTAGGATAGAGGATGAGCATAAGCTTCAAGACAAGGTGTCTAAACTTCCTAAAGAGTTTTCAGCCAAAGCCCACATAGTCGAAGGTTTTAAACCCAAGTCCAAACCTTTTAAAAAGAATGGGGCAGCTAAGGGTCATGTAAAGCCACAGTTTAAAAAGAAAACCAATGATGAAGCTGGTTGCTATGTGTGGGAAGAAAGGGCATATTGCAAGAAGTTGCTACAAACGAAAGACCCTTCCTCAAAATCTGAATTATAAAAGCAACCATCCTACCCAGAAGGACTCAGAGAATAAGGTCCAAGCGAATGTGGTGATTCATGACCCTGCACCCTTTTCCTCCCAAATTAGGTTTGTCACTGTCCATCCTGAGTTAGACTTAGCTTGTCAATCTACTGATTGGTGGATAGACACAGGAGCAAACATACACCTTTGTTCTGATAGATCCTTATTTACTTCCTATCAGGCCATTGATGGATATGTGAGAATGGGCAACAACTCTGCTGCACGTATCATTGGAGAAGGACATGTTGATCTACTCTTCACGTCCGGGAATGTCCTATCACTTCAAAACGTGCAACACGTTCCTGATTTGAGAAAAACTTAGTTAGTGGGTCGTTGTTGATACAGCAAGGTTATAAACTAGTTTTTGAAGCAAATAAGGTTGTAATAACTAGGTTTGAAACCTTCGTTGGGAAAGGCTATGTGTGTGATGGTTTGTTTAAGTTGAATATTATGTTTGAATGTTCTTCCTCTTTATCTACTACTGCTTTGAATGTTGAATCTCATAATATGTGGCATGCTCGTTTAGGACATATAAACTTAAGTACCATAAAAAGAATGATGTTTCTTGATTTGATTCCTAAATCTCATCTTAATGAAACTTCTAAATGTCATATCTGTGTGCAAGCGAAACAGCCTAGAAAACCTTTTAAATCTGTTGATAGAATTTCTGAACTGTTAGGCTTAGTACATAGTGACATATGTGAAATGAATGGTATGCTTACTCGAGGAGGAAAAAGATACTTCATAACCTTTATTGATGATTTTTCAAAATTTTGTTATGTGTATCTGTTGCGTTCAAAAGATGAGGCTCTAGAATTTTTCAAAATTTATAAGGCAGAAGTAGAAAATCAATTAGATAGAAAAATCAAAGTGATTAGGTCTGATCGAGGAGGTGAATATACATCGAATGAATTTCTAAATTGTGTGAAGATAATGGCATCATTCATCAGACCACCGCTCCCTATTCACCCCAATCCAATGGTGTGGCAGAACGGAAAAATCGGACCCTGTGTGACATGGTTAATTCCATGTTATCAAGTTCTGGTTTATCTGAAAATTTTTGGGGAGAGGCCATATATTCTGCTTGTCATATTCTAAATAGGGTTCCCCTTAGAAATTGTGATAAAACTCCTTATGAATTGTGGAAAGGTAGGAAACCCAACCTTAGTAGCATCAAAGTTTGGGGATGTTTGGCAAAAGTGAGTATTCCTCCTCCCAAAAGAAGAAATTAGGATAAAAAATAATTGATTGTGCATTTGTGGGCTATGCATATCATAGTGCTGCATATAGGTTTTTAGTCCTACAATCTGGAATTCTTGAGATCAGTCCCAACTCAATTATTGAGTCTAGAGATATTGTCTGTTTTGAAGATACATTTCCCATGAAAACCACTATAGCAGTTGGAGATAAATCAATTTCTGATCTAAAGGCTTCTTCTTCTTCCTTGGTTCCATCTCTTGAGAATGAACCTGAATTAAGAAGAAGTAAGAGACCTAGAGTAGAAAAAACATTTGGAGATGACTTCCTCACATTTCTTATTGAAGATGATCCCTTAACCTTCAATGAAGCTATGTCATCTCCAGATGCACCTTTTTGGAGAGAAGCAATTAATAGTGAATTTGATTCCATTCTTCATAATAATACTTGGGTTCTTACTTCTCTCCCTCCAGGCAATAGGACAATTGGGTGTAAATGGATCTTTAAAAAGAAATTTCGTCTAGATGATAAGGCTAGGCTAGTAGCAAAGGGTTTTAAACAAAAACATGTTGTGGATTATTTTGATACATATTCACATGTCACTAGAATTACCACTATTCGGATACTGATCACATTGGCATCAATTCATGGTCTTGAAATCCATCAAATGGATGTCAAAACTGCATTTTTACATGAAGATCTCAATGAGGAGATCTATATGGACCAGCGTGAAGGATTTGTGGTTTCTGGACACAAACAAAAAAGTGTAAACTCGTGAAATCACTGTACGGGCTCAAACAAGCTCCTAAACAGTGGTATGAAAAATTTGATAGAGTCATCGCTTCTTTTGGTTTTAAAAATAATGAGTATGACAGATGTCTTTATATGAAAGTGAAATCTGATGCTTGTGTTATCCTTTGCCTATATGTTGATGATATTTTAATTTTTGGGTCTAATCAGGACATTATTGAAGAAACCAAAATTTTTCTTTCTAAAAACTTTGATATGAAAGATCTTGGTCATGCAAGTCTAATTTTGGGAATAAAATTAGTCAAGACTTCATCTGGTATTACACTTTCACAATCACACTATATTGAGAAGATACTCAAAAAATTTGATATGTATGATTTTTCACCTGTGCATACACCATATGATTCATCAATTAAGTTGAAAAAGAATTTGGGAGAACCTGTTGGACAGGAATTATATGCACAAATGATTGGAAGTTTAATGTATCTTATGAATTGCACTCGTCCTGATATTGCATATGTTGTTTGTAGGCTAAGTAGATACACAAGCAATCCTAATAAAGAGCATTGGACTGCACTCACACGTGTATTTAGATACCTGCGAGGATCTATTTCACTTTCATTACATTATACTGGTTTTCCTCCTGTACTTGAGGGTTATTCTGACGCCAACTGGATCTCTGATTCAGTTGATATTAAATCAACCAGTGGCTTTGTGTTTTTGATAGGTGGTGCAGCAATAGCATGGAGGTCTGTTAAACAGACAGTAATTGCTCGTTCCACAATGGAATCAGAGCTTATTGCGTTGGATATTGCAGCTTCAGAGGCAGAATGGCTTAGGAATCTGTTGAGTGAGATTCCATTGATGGGAAAGCCTATTCCAGCAATTTCCATAAGATGTGACAACAAAGTTGTAATTGCAAAATCATTACAAAATAATGATAATGAGAAAATGTCTAGACACTTGCGCTTGCGATATAAATCAATTCGACACCTGATTTGGGCTAAGTCTCTAAGACACTCATGAAAGGATATGAGCACATGGTCGTAACGTGCTACCCCACAGAACATGACCCATATCCTGTACCGTGTGTGTGACTAGTGAATTCTGACTAAAGGGGTCGAATTCAAGGACATGGTCTATTCAGGCTTCTCAGTTGGATCTACTTTACACTAAGTGAAGGTTAAAACCCAAAAGATACCTTCATCTATTACATGGTATAAGATGCTCAGATCATATTCATAGTTCTTTCTCCTACAATTTTAGGTCAAGGGGGGGATTGTTAGTGTTGGGCCTATTTTGAATGGCACATTCCTTGGTTGACCAGAAATTGAGTATTCTTTTTTTCCCTTCCAAACACTTTAGTCCCACATCGATTAAAACCACTTGATTCTTTCACCTTATACATAGAGTCAAACCATTCCGTTGTTGTTGTTATTGTTGTTTCTCTTCTCTCTATCCCTTTCTCATGCCCCCTTTGCACCCCTATTTTCTACCATGAAGGACTTGAGGAGATGCTGATGAGGTGGTGGTAGTGGTGGTGGTGGTTGAGGTGGTCGTGGGTGTGTCGAGAGCCCCGCATCTCCCCATTTCCCTCCCCCTCTTTTGGTAAGGCAGATCTCTGTCTTATAAAGATTACTGTGAAACTAGTATTTAGAGACATATTTTTAGGATTGTGTCCTCATGTGATATGATCCTTCATGTGTCTATATATTATATATGAAATTTGGGGTCATTATGATATCTGTGTTGTAAGTTAGAACCTGTTTTGCATAGCCTGTCCAGATTCGCGTGGGAATTGACCTGCTTCTGGAAATATTTTATTTCGGGCTTGTAGAGGCAAAATTAGGTTATGATGTCTTCATGGATTATGATCCCAACATGTCAGAAAATGTGTATGATTTATTTCATAATTTTTGTATGTGTATTTGGTGCTGTGGAGATCAATTAGTAGGGATGGTTGCAGCAGGTTTAGCAGTTTTGCTCGATTGTGTGTCAAGGAATTGTTATGCATGTTGTGGAAAGTATCAGGAGTTAGGGTCTTCATGAAGTAGGCTTATATGTGTGTCAGGAGGTTCCATATTTTAATTGTGGATCATTGGTTGTGTTTTACAGATCTCGTAGACTGGACGTGCGGCGATCCGGGTATCGGTGAGTGGTCCGATCCAACCCTTTGGGAAGCGTTGGATGCACTTAGTCGTGCGTCACGCATTCGTTGGGCACCCTGACTATACTACTTATTTAGATAAGTAGTATGGTCATGCCTAACCCATAATATGCTAGATATTTGCATGCTAGGTTAGTATAGCTCGTATATTGTGTAGAACCCCCTATTCTACTATATACTTGCCTATGTATCATATTCATGTGTGGATTATTATGTTTGCATGCGCCCTTCATGTATGGGCATGTGTGATGTGTGTTTATATGAATGTATAGAATATGCATGTCTTAGGTAGTCCATATTTATAATACTACCTCCCTATGTTAGTAATATCTAGCATGATTAAACCTGGGTTAATAACCAGGCGCATACTTAATATTCCGTGGTCATAAGACTGGAGGACGTGGTATGGTTGTTGCACCCATCTTGTTGGGGAAAAACTATGACCAGCTTCTGAAGAGGATGAGACTTTCCCTCTCTCTCGCCCTCCCTCTTTGCGTAAACTGAGTAAGTAGATGTGGCTCCTGCTTGACTCAGGTCCGCTTGGGATTATCGACATGCACCGGTTGGTGTGCGAGATCGCGCTTAACCCTTCCCTCTTAAGTTGGTGATACCCAACGCATATTAGGGTAATGCTTGTATGCTTGTATGCATATTATTTAGGCCATGCCTGGTATGTATGATGTATATATATATACTGTTTATGTTTTATCCATGTTAGAGTATCTTTATAATTAATTGTTATGTTATCATGCATGTAAGTTCATGTACATAACTATAATATAATTCTCCTGTAATGTATATGCGCAAGTTAAAACTGATTAGGCCTATCTGAAATAGGCGTGGGTATGACCCGCTGTCGGGTTGTACCTTACTAGTTAGAGCGCTAGCGATGTAATCGCCCCCGTGCATCCGAGCGATGCACTTGATTGGAATTCAGGAGAATTCATTATCTTATCAGTTTTATTAAGCCGGTAGTTATGGCATTAAGTTAGGCCTACCCATGTTAGGCGAGTGCATGAACCGCCTGTGGGGTTGTGCCTTAGGGCTTATGTCGCGCGAGAGCAGAGGTAACTCCTCAGGTCCGAGCAACGCATCTGTGTGGGAGTTCAAGAGTATTCGATATCATCGGTATATGATTATCGAGAGTAGTTGACTTTTTCATTGGGTTTGCTTTGCGAACATGGAGTATTTTCCTCCCAATATCGTCTGTGTTGAAGTGGCCTGGGTTGTAGCTGTCCTGATAGAGGGCCCCCACCTGTAAGTATTATCGATGCATGCGATAAAATGTACTGATCATGGGAGTATACCAGGTAGAGGCTACCCGAGAGAGGGCTAACGAATGGGAAAAAAGCCTAAACAACTCTGCTGCATGTATCATTGGAAGGACATGTTGATCTACTCTTCACGTTTGGGAATATCCCATCACTTCAAAATGTGCGGCACGTTCCTGATTTGAGAAAAAACTTCGTTAGTGGGTCACTGTTGATACAGCAAAGCTATAAACTAGTTTTTGAAGCAAATAAAGTTGTAATAACTTGGTTTGAAACCTTTGTTGGGAAAGGCTATGTGTGTGATGGTTTGTTTAAGTTGAATATTATGTTTGAATGTTCTTCCTCTTTATCTACTACTGCTTTGAATGTTGAATCTCAAAATATGTGGCATGCTCGTTTATGACATATAAATTTAAGTACCATAAAAAGAATGGTGTTTCTTGATTTGATTCTTAAATCTCATCTTAGTGAAACTTCTAAATATCATATCTGTGTGCAAGCAAAACAGCCTAGAAAATCTTTTAAATCTGTTGATAGAATTTATGATGTGTTAGGCTTAATACATAGTGACATATGTGAAATGAATGGTATGCTTACTTGAGGAGGAAAAAGATATTTCATAACCTTTATTGATGATTTTTCAAAATTTTGTTATGTGTATCTGTTGCGTTCAAAAGATGAGGCTCTAGAGTATTTCAAAATTTATAAGGCAGAAGTAGAAAATCAATTAGATAGAAAAATCAAAGTGATTAGGTCTGATCGAGGAGGTGAATATACATCGAATGAATTTTCTAAATTATGTGAAGATAATGGCATCATTCATCGGACCATTGCCCCTATTCACCCCAATCCAATGGTGTGGTAGAACGGAAAAATCAGACCTTGTGTGACATGGTTAATTCCATGTTATCAAGTTCTAGTTTATCTGAAAATATTTGGGGAGAGGCCATTTATTCTGCTTGTCATATTCTAAAGGGGGCATCTATCCCCACACACCATTTACCTATTATCACCAACCTAAAATAAAAATGAAAATTAGATGCAGTCCTTGTTCTTTGCCACTGAAAACACCAACCACCTCTCCCCACCAACCCAAAAATAAAGTTCTCTGTTCCCACCAACCTAATGAATTGAAAAACCCCAAACCCATTTCCTCTCTCTCTCTCTCTGCATTTCCTCGTCGTCGACCACGACGTCCGCCATCGACGGCACCGGTCGGAAGCCCATTCACCCTCCGGCGACCCTCCCATTGACATTGCACAAACTATCCAACGATTCTCTATTGTATAAATCGATGCCCTATTCCAAACCCTTCACTTAGGTGAGTATCCATGCTTCATCCTCTGTTTTTATAAAAAAAATTTGGTTGCCAATGGTGTTTTGGCATTGGTGATGTTTGTTTAGGGTTTGTGGGTTCCAAAATGGCTGTATTTTTAGGGTGTAGGGTTGTGGTAGTTGGGATGGTGTTGGAGGGTGATTCATTTGTGTGTAATGTGTAGTTCATTGTAGTGTTGGTGGTGGTGATGGTTGTTGTTAAAGGATATGTGGTGGTGTTGTGGTCATGGTGTGGAAGGTGGTGATTGTAGGGTTATTTGTTGATGGTTGGCTATAGTTATAGTCATTAAATTTATTTTATGTCCTTACTAACCATTTGTATTAAATTATTTCTCAACGAAATGTTTTTATAGGAATTGGAGTTACACGGTTTATATTGATATATTCAATATCTAGACACACCACAGGAATTTGAAGTATGGGCACTGAGGTTTGTCTTTATATCTCCTAATATTTATTTTTTCTATATTGAAAAAATACAAGTACATGACGGCCTATGTTTTATTACAATTGCAGAAGTATGTAATGCCTATTGTTGAAGATGTTGAGGTGTCCATGCAAGAGGAGAGGGAGGCCATATCCAATGAGGTGATCTCCAACATTGACACCACCGAGCATTTTTCTACATCCTTGGTAATGTCAACACAGAACCATTTGTAGATATGCGATCCTTGGTAATGTCACCTGAATATAAATGAATTCGTCATTGTTTCAGAGCTTTGACAATCGAGCGGAGCTAATTGATTGGGTTAAAAGAGTAGGTAGAAACATCGGAGTCATTGTAGTCATTGGGCGGTCGCATCAAGCAGACTCTCGTAGATCAGCCCGAGTGGATCTCATATGTGAAAGAGGGGGTAAGTTTGACAATCATCGAAGCACGAAAGACGCTGGATTGGAAGACACCGAGAAAAAAATAAAGAAGCGCAGCCAAACTGGTACGAAGAAGAGTGGTTGTCCTTTCAAGTTGCGCTCCATCAAAAATTCAGGAAGATGGTTATTAAGAGTTCTATGTGGTTTACATAATCATCCACTCATTGCCTACTTTGAGGGTCACTCATTCGCTGGGAAGTTGATGGATGATGAATATACTGTGTTAGAGGGGATGTCATTGAGTGGTATGCGACCTCGCGATATCCTGACCCACCTGAAGAACAGAGATCCTGCCAATGTTAGCTCAATAAAGAACATATATAATGCTCGGGCAAAATTGAGGGTCCAGGAGACTTGTGGTCGTACACATATGCAACAATTGATGAAGTTAATCTACGAGCATGGGTATATTGAGCGGCATCGAGCACAAGAGGAGGTTGAGATCGTGTCAGAGATTTTTTTTGCTCATCCTACATCTGTCGAGCTAGTGAAAGCATTTCCTATTGTGTTTATGATTGACTGCACTTACAAGACGAACCGATATAGAATGCCACTATTGGAGATAGTGGGGGTCACTTCGACAGGCAAGACTTTTGCTGCTGCTTTTGTGTATTTGAGTGCAGAAAAGGAAGAGAATTACACATGGGCGATGGGGTGCTTCAATTCAATATTTGATGGTGCAACCCCCCCAAAGGTAATTATCACTGACCACGAACTTGGATTGATGAAGGCTATATCTGTAGTCTTTCCGTCGACAGTAAATCTCCTGTGTCGCGTTCACATTACGAAGAACGTGGTGAAAAATTGTAGAAAAGAGTTTTCTGATGTAGAAACATGGGACGCATTCATGGGATCCTGGGCTGATGTGATGAAGTCATTCACCGAGGCGGATTTCTATAGAAAATTGCAACTTCTGGAAGATGAGTACCGTGCCTATCCAAATGTATTGTCATACCTTCATGCCACTTGGTTAGACAAGCACAGAGAAAGGTTTGTTACCGCCTGGATCGATAGGCAAATGCACCTTGGTAACACATCAACTAACCGCGTTGAAAGTCACCATTCAAAGCTGAAGAGGGCATTGCAAACATCCACTCACAATTTTGTGAGCTCGTGGCAGATGATCCACAATTTGTTGGAGTTGCAGATTTCTGATATCAGGGCTTCCTTCGAAGAGAGTCTAACAAAGATTCCACACAGGTTTCAAGGGTATCTATTCCGACATCTTGTTGGTGTAGTCTCCATTTATGCCCTTCAAAAGTTGCATATGGAGATATGTGCAAGTGATGGAGTAGATCAATGCGAGAGCATATGTGATCATGCCTTGTACTCAAGCTGTGGATTACCTTGCGCCCATATGATCGCGGGATACAGGCGAGATGGCGGTACCATACCAATTTCAGAGATTCATCCATTTTGGCGAAAGCTTTGGATTACACCATTGATCGAGGACTTCGCTGATGAGGTCGATATTAGCCTGGAGATTGATATGCTTTTCAAACGCTTCACCGATGGAAACATCATACAACAAAAGGAGATCAAGAAAGTGTTGAAAAAATTGAGTGACCCAACTGCCACTCTCCTTTTAGAGCCCGTTGTGAAGGTGAACACAAAGGGTCGAAAGAGGAGCGGGAAAAAAAGAGCTAAAGCCCTTGCGGAAGAATCAACCAAACGATCTCCTAGTGGCTTTGAGTATGTCCTTCAGTCGGTGCATCGTCCAAATTCAGTTGATCCAGTTATTCCCATGCAAGCCACAGAAGCATCAAATCCCAAACAATGTAAACGACCAAAGATGGTTATGCAAAGGGGAAGGGTTCTTCGGAATCGAGCCATCGAAGGTGAGATATGCATGGCCGAATTCCCACCATTCCTAAGCCCGTTCATCAGTAGCATATATGATGTCATTGGGGATGGTCATTGTGGCTTTAGGGTTGTTGCATCTTTCTTGGGTATGGGAAATGAAGGGTGGAGAGATGTGAGGAACGATCTCCTTTTGGAGATTGAGCAACATCCAGATATGTACATGAGGGTGTTATATGGGTTGAGTCGAGTTGAAGAGTTGAAGAACATTCTCCATTGTCAATCGACCTTTGCAGACAAAGAGCATTGGATGTCAATGCCAGACATGGGGTTTGTGATAGCTTCATGTTATAAGGTCGTGGTTGTGCATATATCCAAATCCCAATGTCTCACCTTTTTCCCATTAAGAGATCCACCCCCACCAATCAGCTCTCATCGGATCCTCTCAATCGGTTATGTTCGTGGATGTCACTTCGTCGGTTTGGAGCTCAAATCAAACGCTCCACTACCTCCAGCTGCCCGAACGTGGGATCGTTTTCGTCTTGATGCGGCGAGTACATGGGTAATGCCATACGAAGATAGGATGCATCGATTCAGGGCTCTTGCCGGTACTGATGTAGCAGTGGTAGATGTTATTGATCTTAATTAGGACACTAGCATATGTGTCCATTCAATGTATATGGTGCCCACATAATACCCAAAAAGTGTAAGCTTTCGTATTTTTTGTAAGACTTACACAAATTTGCCATTGTGAATCATTTTGTATAGGCAAATGTATAAGGGTATGTCGTTTTGTATATGCAATGTTCACAGGAGAAGTCCACTGATTATGTAAATGTCTTGAAGCTCATTTTGTATAGACAATGTAATAGGTAGTGCAGTGGTGATGTATATCTCTTGTTAGTACCTAGCATAGAAAGTGTGAAATGATATGGGGGAAGTGTTGATGTAAATGACCATAGAACAGTAAATAAAATAGTTTTATATTCTATCTTATTGTGTTCTCATTTTTTACAAAATACATTGAAGTTCTTGATTTTGAAAATTCACCCACAGTTATAAAATCTCCAGGTCGACAGACTTTTTGTCACCTACTAACACACCAGAACGACAGGATGTCTGTCGAGTCGGTATAAAACTCATCGACACACCCGCTGTCGAACATAATTTTCACAAATCTTTGGAAAAAATCTCCAGGTCGACAGAATGTTCGTCGCCCACTTATACATGAGGTCGACTAAAGGTTCGTCGACCAGGGGTCGCCGAAATCAAAGTCGACGAACAAAGGTCGGGTTGACTGAGAAGTTGTCGTTCTTTGGTTGAAGGATCTCTTCGCATATATCCAGTTCGACTTTCTTCTTGTCGAACTATTTGAAGAACTTCGACAAAGCTTCTGTCGAACCTGTGTTTCAAGATTCCAATGTATAAAATCTCCAGGTCGACAGACTTTTTGTCGTCCGGGTAAACATTTGGTCGACAGAGGGTTTGTCGAACGCGGATCGCCGAAAGGGAAGTCGACGAACAAAGGTCGGGTTGACTGAGAAGTTGTCGTTGATCTGTTGAAGGATCTCTTCGTTTTAAGTCCAGTTCGACTTTCTTCTTGTCGAACTATTTGAAGAAGTTCGACAAAGCTTCTGTCGAACCTGTGTTTCAAGATTCCAATGTATAAAATCTCCAGGTCGACAGACTTTTTGTCGTCCGGATAAACATTTAGTCGATAGAAGGTTTGTCGAACGAGGATCGCCGAAAGGGAAGTCGACGAACAAAGGTCGGGTTGACTGAGAAGTTGTCGTTCTTTGGTTGAAGGATCTCTTCGCATATATCCAGTTCGACTTTCTTCTTGTCGAACTATTTGAAGAAGTTCGACAAAGCTTCTGTCGAACCTGTGTTTCAAGATTCCAATGTATAAAATCTCCAGGTCGACAGACTTTTTGTCGTCCGGGTAAACATTTGGTCGACAGATGGTTTGTCGAACGAGGATCGCCGAAAGGGAAGTCGACGAACAATGGTCGGGTTGACTGAGAAGTTGTCGTTCTTGGGTTGAAGGATCTCTTCGCATATATCCAGTTCGACTTTCTTCTTGTCGAACTATTTGAAGAAGTTCGACAAAGCTTCTGTCGAACCTGTGTTTCAACCCAATGGAAAAAATCTCCAGGTCGACAGACCTGTTGTCGTCTGGATATGCATTTGGTCGATAGAAGGTTTGTCGAACGAGGATCGCCGAAAGGGAAGTCGACGAACAAAGCTCGGGTTGACTGAGAAGTTGTCGTTGTTCGGTTGAAGGATCTCTTCGTTTTAAGTCCAGTTCGACAAGATTCTTGTCGACCAATGATAAGAATTTCGACAAAGCTTCTGTCGAACCTGTGTTTCAAGATTCCAATGTATAAAATCTCCAGGTCGACAGACTTTTTGTCGTCCGGGTAAACATTTGGTCGACAGAGGGTTTGTCGAACGAGGATCGCCGAAAGGGAAGTCGACGATCAATGGTCGGGTTGACTGAGAAGTTGTCGTTCTTTGGGTTAATCCGCTCATTTTGTACTCCAGTTCGACTGAGCAGTGGTCGAGCTCTTATATAATAAATCGACATACCCTTTGTCAAGCTGGTGTTTCAAAAATCCACATTAAAAAATCTCCAGTTTGACTGACTATTCGTCACCCACTTGTACATTCAGTCAATAAATACTTGTCGACCCGAAGCCGAGTAATTTTACGTCGCCCAATCACCACACAGGTTGACGATATGCGTATGAAGTCTAGATTTATTTGCCTGACAAACTTGTACGTTGACCTGCACATTTTGGGATTTTATTATCCATTTGGAGAACTAACACCACTTATGAATACTTTAAGACAACCAGTGAGCATTTCACACACATTTATAATTGATTCGTTCACATACATAAAACCCTCCAATAAACTGGAACCTTTCACACACATTTATAATTACTCAATAATTCGATAACACTAGAAAATCACATACATTTAACTTGTTTAAAGGATTCTAATTGTTGGTGAACCCTGTACGTACAAAATGATGCATTCAAATAATTGTCATACTCAAGGAAACAAGCATCAATGTCGGTCATGCTGCCTTTTCTTCATCCTACAAGCTGTTGTCGCTGCATCGTCCGGAGGTGTGCCATCTTGTAGATACTGAATCACCTCTCGAGCCACTCTTTGTGCTGTCGAAATGG
Source organism: Acorus gramineus (assembly GCA_030737835.1). Lineage (NCBI taxonomy): Eukaryota > Viridiplantae > Streptophyta > Magnoliopsida > Acorales > Acoraceae > Acorus > Acorus gramineus. The sequence continues at coordinate 7,704,282 of CM060851.1, forward strand.
TGGTTCCCCTAACCAAAATCAATTCCAGATGGCGAATAGCGATGGTACGCTATAGGAAAAATCAGAGGGCATTCAATACCAAGTCTCTAATGACAGAATTAAAAATAGCATATTCTAGATGTAAGACATTACCGCATTAACGTCGACATCAGGGGTCATCATGAGCGACAGTTTCCTGTTTTGAGGGTTCTGTACAAACCTGTGACTCATCCTCTCAAACCACTCCATGCACCCAGTCACTGATTCACACGGTATACGTAATGGATCTCCCCTCGTAGCTGTGCTAATGACCTGATCCTCCCATTGCTCCAGCTGCTCAACTAAACCCCATAATCAGCCCTATAGCTATTAGCACCACGTGATCGTCGAACAACTCCCAGAGGGCGGATTGGTGGTTTTGGTATAGTCTGAACGTGCCCTAGTTGGCGTAGTACTCGATCTGGCATATATGGCTCGAAAAAACGATGGACACACAAACACCCCTTGTAGAAGGCGTACTCCTCAAGCGGTCTACGATCACGAACAGAGTGGTAGGGATCGAAATCAAACTACACACAGTGATGAGCAACCATTATAATATAATCATTACCCATAAATCACAAATTATGTAAAAGAAATACCTGGTCAACTGTCGCCATGTCGAGGATCTCCCGAATTACATCTATTGAATTCTTCTGCAAACTAGGTACATGACGGTAACGTCTCCATCGATCCGATCGGGGTTTTGCTCATTGTACATTGGATTCGGCACTGGTCTCAAAAATGGGAGGTGCTCGTAGATCCACACCTAAATAGCACAAGATAATGTGAGTTATGAAAAAAATCACAATTATTAGCATCAATCAACCATTCAAACAAAAATTCATATAATATGGAACACTATGAGTACCTCTAAAAGTGTGAGATAACCACATATTTGCTTCGCTTTTGCACGAGATGCAATCCCTAGTTGTCGATAGAGTTGAGCAAGTGCACCCGCTCCCCATCCGTATGAACTAATATCCGAGATGTCTATCAAAAAATTGAGATATGCAACAGGGACAGTGATGCCAGTCTTATCACTAAACAATGTACATCCTAACAAGAAGAGCAGGTACGCTCTAACAGCGCAATCGATATGATCGTCAGACAACCCAACCGACTTATATGCAAACTGATCCCTTAACCACACAAGTCTAACTGCACTACTATTGTACACTCGTAACTCATCTTGTGCTTTTACTAGTGGCACACCAAGATTGTCCTTCATTAACTTTGATGCATCAGTGATGGTCAAGTTTGTGTACCCATGCAAAGCCTTTCCCATCACAGGAATGCCAACTATTTGGGCAACATCATCAAGTGTCACTGTCATTTCCCCAAATGGTAGGTGAAATGAGTTGGTCTCGGGGTGCCACCGCTCAACCATTGCTGTAATTAATGGGTTGTTCAAGGTTTTGAAGCAATACGCTCTCAAGGGCCATAGCCCACTTTCTTTCAACCTATCAGTAAATGTGAGGGATTCCTTCTCCAAATCCCAACTCTCGAGTGTTTTAGCAGTTGGCGACATCGCAATAAACGATCGCCCTACACGATATGATTTATCATATATCAAATGAAATTATTAACATTGAATTTTATAACATATCAATATAGACCAAATAAGAATTTCAATTGCATACCTTGCCATTCCACACACGATAAGCGATATGATGTCTATAGTCCACTAAAAGTTCATTCGTTTGGGGCCCACCGGGGAAAGGACCTTTTATACTGAGTTCATCTATGTCAGAATCTGGATCTGGTCTTTCAATTTCCCTCACTGCCACCTCCTGTGCATCTACCTCATCCTCAGATTCAAGAACATTATCATGGGCGACGTCTTCTTCGTGATATGGAACTATTGACGATGAAGGAGCATCTTTGGCCAATCTTTCTGAAACACGTTTACGAAGGGATGCAGTTTGTGGAACACGTTTAGGAGCCATCCTGTGTATTTTTTTCAAACCATTACCAACTATGAATGGGTATATTGCTTACACAAACACATCATTCAACGATGATAAAACATGGTTATAATGGTCATATATATTGACTTAAGTAAACAATAAGCAACTAAAAAAATTAAATTTCCAACAAATTGGAACGGGATATCCATGTCAACAATGAAACATATTCAAAGATTGGAGATTTATAAGTATATAATTAGGTGATCATTGTCAACTACAGTTGGCGTATTTTAATAAATATATATACTTGTTATACATCAACTATATACTGAGATTAATCTCATGTACTTTTCTATGCTCACCCCTCCCTTACACGACATGCCTAGCTAGGCCCAAGAACACGTTTTTATACCAAACGTAGTGTTAATCAGAAAGAAATACAACTTCTCATCTAATTGTAGTCTAATTAAATTTAATATACATAAAGAATGCAGTTTAATCAAAGTATAGATATGAGAGAGAGATCTGGTGGTCCTGCATTGCGCATCATTTTCAAATGTATAACAATATACAATCGGTTTGTTATTATATTATATGACAATCAATGTTTCATACAATTATATAGGCTAAGCTAACTTGGTTTATAGTGCACGAAATACTACTAAAAACAAAGCTAACAAATGTATGACATGCTGATAAAAACAATCCCATATATTAAAAGATAAGAATACAAAAAAAAAATACTGAATAATATCTCAATCTTAAGATGAACTTGAAAAAAATAATGTCAATATAAAGAGCCCAAAAGCCAAATCAAACCATTAGTAGGAACAGGTGGTCTTGTCCTAGTTCATGCTTATGCAAAAAATCATTTTTTCTTTCTTTGCTATTCACTCACTGATGACTAGAGGCATATGAGGAGACTAGATTTCATATATAAACCTACTATTTTTATCTATGATTTCTCCATACATCCCATTACAAACCAATGTTCTTTTATCCACAATGACAAAATATGGTTAGACAAGAACAAATGCGTTGAAAACCCTATTCTTTCACAGCAACAACAATGATAGTCCCCATCTATAACCATACCAATTATAAAGAATTATTTGACAACCCCAATTTCATTCACAACCCACATTTTCTCTCTTTTTATTTCACTCAACACACCTGAAAAACTGAATTTCTTTCACAACAATGATAATCCTAATTTCTCACCATGCCAAGAGAGCATGCATCTTAGCTTTAAAGTGTGAAATAATCTTATCTTCGTAGTGTGAAATAAACTGATCTATGTCATTATTAGATCTACAAATCAGCTTCTTCTTATTTTCCCAATTGTTCTCAAAGAACATTTGATACACAGTTACAATTTACAAAGCAACAATTTGTAATTATTGCTCACTCAAAGCGATGACTGAATTCATTCAATATCCCAATTAACAACTGACATAAACATCAAGAAGCATCTTAGCTTCTTCATGTTCTCTAAATTATTCTACAAGAACGCAGACACATGTGCATAACACCAACAAGTTATTGACTCAGAGTTCAACACTTCATACAATGGTCATCCATTCATTACATATAATATAAATATTTTGCTTCAAATCATGCAATAATAAGACAGCTTTATATGATGATGGTCTTCACATCCAAACAAAGATTTCAACACATTCAAGGCTGTGAAAAGAGAGAGAAAGCACACAGTATGATGCCCAAAAAAAAAAAAAAAAACTCATGACGATATATGCAGGGGATGACTCACGATACCTCGATTGTACATTTCTTTTAGACCTAGGTAATGGAACAAATGCTCTCAAACACCCAACTTTCACTCAACAATTCAACAACATTTTTCCCATTAAACCAAACTCTGAAAACCCTAGTTTCTTATCCTATGAACAATAACAAACTAACAACAATGATAATCATCAATGGATCACCATACAAATCCTTTAAAAGGTATTGTAGTTAACATAAGTTGATATTTAGAGGGAGTGGATGAGCAAGAAGAAAAGATCATACGGCCATACCGAGTAGATAAGACAAGGGAACCACATCGGCGGACGGGGACGACGAAAGAGGACCGGGACAGCTACGGCAGCGGCACTGGACGACGGCGGCGGCGGCACAGGGACGATGATGAAATTTTGACAGGGAGAAGCAGTCGACTGTTTTATGAAGGAGAGAAGGGGAAAACAAAATGAAGAGAGAGTTTTGGGGTAAATGAAATGGTGGTTGGTGGCTTTAGGTATTCAGTTTAGGCATATTTATAGGATAGTGTGTTTAGTGAAACACTAAGTGATGGATTGTGAATAAAGTCGGTTGGTTGGGTGAGTTAAATGGTGTGTGGGGATAGATGCCCCCTATTCTAAATATGGTTCCCCTTAGAAATTGTGATAAAACTCCTTATGAATTGTGGAAAGGTAGGAAACCCAACCTTAGTAGCATCAAAGTTTGGGGATGTTTGGCAAAAGTGAATATTCCTCCTCCCAAAAAGAAGAAGTTAGGACCAAAAACAATTGATTGTGCATTTGTGGGCTATGCATATCATAGTGCTGCATATAGGTTTTTAGTCCTACAATCTGGAATTCCTGAGATCAGTCCCAACTCAATTATTGAGTCTAGAGATGTTGTCTTTTTTGAAGAATTTTTCCCATGAAAACCACAAATTCTAAAGCTATTGGACATAAATCTACTGCTGATCTAGGGGCTTCTTCTTCTTCCTTTGTTCCATCTCTTGAGAATGAACCTGAATTAAGAAGAAGTAAGAGACCTAGAGTAGAAAAAACATTTGGAGATGACTTCCTCACATTTCTTATTGAAGATGATCCCTTAACCTTCAATGAAGCTATGTCATCTCCAGATGCACCTTTTTGGAGAGAAGCAATTAATAGTGAATTTGATTCCATTCTTCATAATAATACTTGGGTTCTTACTTCTCTCCCTCCAGGTAGTAGAACAATTGGGTGTAAATGGATCTTCAAAAAGAAATTTCGTCCAGATGGCTCTATAGAAAAATACAAGGCTAGGCCAGTAGCAAAGGGCTTTAAAAAAAACCTGGTGTGGATTATTTTGATACATATTCTCCTGTCACTAGAATTACCACTATTCGGATACTGGTCGCATTAGCTTCAATTCATGGTCTTGAAATCCATCAGATGGATGTCAAAACCGCTTTTTTACATGGAGATCTCAATGAGGAGATCTATATGGACCAACCTGAAGGATTTGTGGTTCCTGGACAAGAACAGAAGGTGTGTAAACTCGTGAAATCTCTGTACGGGCTCAAACAAGCTCCTAAACAGTGGTATGAAAAATTTGATAGAGTCATCGCTTCTTTTGGTTTTAAAAATAATGAGTATGACAGATGTCTTTATATGAAAGTGAAATCTGATGCTTGTGTTATCATTTGCCTATATGTTGATGATATTTTAATTTTTGGGTCTAATCAGGACATTATTGAAGAAACCAAAATTTTTCTTTCTAAAAACTTTGATATGAAAGATCTTGGTCATGCAAGTCTAATTTTGGGAATAAAATTAATCAAGACTTCATCTGGTATTACACTTTCACAGTCTCACTACATTGAGAAGATACTCAAAAAATTTGATATGTATGATTTTTCACCTGTGCATACACCATATGATTCATCAATTAAATTGAAAAAGAATTTGGGAGAACCTGTTGGACAGGAATTATATGCACAAATGATTGGAAGTTTAATGTATCTTATGAATTGCACTCGTCCTGATATTGCATATGCTGTTTGTAGGCTAAGTAGATACACAAGCAATCCTAATAAAGAGCATTGGACTGCACTCACACGTGTATTTAGATATCTGCGAGGATCTATTTCACTTTCATTATATTATACTGGTTTTCCTCCTGTACTTGAGGGTTATACTGACGCCAACTGGATCTCTGATTCAGTTGATATTAAATCAACCAGTGGGTTTGTGTTTTTGATAGGTGGTGCAGCAATAGCATGGAGGTCTGTTAAACAGACAGTAATTGCTCGTTCCACAATGGAATCAGAGCTTATTGCGTTGGATATTGCAGCTTCAGAGGCAGAATGGCTTAGGAATCTGTTGAGTGAGATTCCATTGATGGGAAAGCCTATTCCAGCAATTTCCATAAGATGTGACAACAAAGTTGTGATTGCAAAATCATTACAAAATAATGATAATGAGAAAATGTCTAGACACTTGCGCTTGCGATATAAATCAATTCGGCACCTGATTTCTCAGGGGATAATTACTCTAGAGTTTGTGAGATCCGAGAGAAATCTCGCAGATCATTTCACAAAAGGACTTGTCAGACGACTTGTCCATGAGACATCGAGGGGGATGGGGCTTCAGCCCATTATATAATTACCTACAGCGGGCTCCCTACCATTGTGATTGGAGATCCCATGAAGATGGTTTTCAAGGGGTTAACGAAGCTGTATTGGTAAACATGTGAGTACTGTAGAGGAAAACTCCTCTAACTCATCCCTATGATATCAGTACTATACTGTGGCGGAAGAAGGTTGAGCTTACGCTCTTAATGGGTTCAAGTCCTTTTCGGACAGGGTGTGGCCCACGCAGGCACCCTGGAGAACTCACCTATATGAGTGCACGGACGTGAGGCCGCGTTCTTTGAGATTTGGGCTAAGTCTCTAAGGCACTCAAGAAAGGATACGAGCACATGGCCGTAACGTGCTACCCGCAGAACAGGACCCATATCCTGTACCGTGTGTGTGACTAGTGAATTCTGGCTTAAGGGGTCGAATTCAAGGACATGGTCTATTCAGACTTCTCAGTTGGATCTAGTTTACACTAAGTGAAGGTTCAAACCCAGAAGGTACCTTCATCTATTACATGGTATAAGATGCTCAGATCATATTCTTTCTTCTACAATTTTAGGTCAAGGGGGGGATTGTTAGTGTTGGGCCCATTTTGAATGACCCATTATTTGGTTGACCAAAAATTGAGTATTCATTTTTCCTTCCCAACACTTTAGTCCCACATCGGTTAAAACCACTTCATTGTTTCACCTTATACATAGAGTCAAACCATTCCATTATTGAGACTTGTTGAACCAAACCCCTACGCGCGCGCACACGAGGCCCAACCCATCAACCCGTGGGTTTGGATTTCTGGTGGAAAAACTAGTTAACCGGGCGTGCGCGCTCGCACGCTGCACACGAGGCGGGCCGGGCCGGGCTGGGTTGCGGGCCACACTTGGGCGCGCCCGCATGCGCGCGCAGGGGGGGTGCAAATCCCTCTCCTCGGGCCACTCTGGGCCCTTTCCGCGGGCTCGGGCTTGGCCCGTACGCGTGGGTTTCTTTTTGTCTCTCGCGACAACTCCTTTTGAATTTGAATTGTTTCTAAAACCGCCACGCCACCTTTCCAAAACCGTCCGCGCCGAGATCTCTCAACGGGCGTGTATTAATTGCGCGCAATTATTTCAATTAATGTGCGCAATTAAGTGGTCGGGTTACAATTTTAATGCACGCATTTATTTTGTCGGTTTTCCTTTTTTGTGAACGTTGCTGCTGGACTGCCTATATAAAGGTGTCAAATTGGTCTCTCTCTATATCAACAAAATCACAAGTCCAGAGCCCACCTACAACCACTGTTCTTCTGGTTTTTGGTTTTTCCTTTACAGAGAGCGTCTGTTCTTTCCACTTTCTTTATTATCTGATCTGAGCGTCTGAAAGGATCGCCTGTTCACTGTGGTCTCCTCGTAGCTCGCACCCCGAGGAGGCATAACCCTGGTGGTCGTATCTCTCAGTGGTAGGAGCCGTTCAACCCTGTGCGTGGGGGGGCCTTATTCACCGAGGACAGAGCGCATCTGCTCGCTTCCACCAAAACTGATATGCTTTCTAATCCTCTGTTCTTATTTGCAGAATATTTGCTGTGTTTTATATTGGTTTGAATCTGTGGCCTTACTAGGTTCTTTGCATTGCCCTGATTTTAATAAAGATTTTACAACATATAAAACGCTATTTGTTTGGCATCTTGAAATTTCATTAGTGTGATCGACTTGATTTAAGAAATTATTTAGGCCGGGTATGACAATTTCGCACACTAGATGGGAAAAAAAGTTTCTCTTTAAATGAAATAGTAAATCATGTGACATGGAGAAGTGAAGCGTTGATACACTCATGTGCCCCCTGTTTGATTAGATAATAGGTCTGACATAAGTGAAAATTAATCTGAATAGTTTAAAAAATGGATATTTAGAATATTGAAATAAATAAAAATACGTATGATAGAATTAATTGATATAACATTCAGGGTGGAGCCAGTACTTAATTTAGGGTGGGCTAAATTAAAATTTAGTAAAAAATTTAATCCATGTTAAAAAAAAAAATACAAAATTTAAAATATATATAAATTAAACAAGTTCATATTTATAATAAACATTATACATCTAGTAAAATTGATATATACACACAAAATATATATAATAAAATGACACTATTAAATTGAGTGTTGTTACACTCAATCTGTGGTTAGCACCAAACACAATCCTGCATATCTCATTAGCTATTTAGAGGGCTGTATACCTCCTTAGGAGAGTATATACCTCGATAAATAAAAAATTACATTTGTTAAAAATATGTTGAAAATTGGAAATGAAGTAATGTACATTTTTTTTATTAAAATATGTATTTCATTAAATGATGTTTTTTAATTTTAAAAAATAAAAAATTGTACGGACTATTCTTGGGACTATTCACATGAAACACCCTAGTATTTTCTATTAAAATTAAGCCATAAAATGTTTCAAATAATAAAAATCACTTGTTAAGAGATTAATAGTCCACTCACAATAAAATGAGTTTTATAACCTCTTTAAAATAAATTAAAAATAAAATAATAATTTGATTTTTGATAAATCTCGGCCGAGTTGTAGCCCGGCCAAGCCCACTCATAGCTCAGCCCATGATAACATTGTATATGGATTCTAGTCAACCCCTGAAAATAAGTTATTCCATATTACCTCACCCAAAAGAATATGTGGGTTCATTGTCAAATAAATTGTCATCGTTATTTTTTCACATTTTATAAATTTTTATCCACACTTTATTCATGTTTTCAAAAAAAAAAAAACTTTATTATTACGTTTTCCAATCAGAATAATTCAAAACACAACTAAACAAAAAATCACTTTATCATTATTTATACTAGAATAATCATAAACCCTACCCCTGTATGGCGTGGAACATAAGACAAGAATAATGAAGAATAGATGAGAATAGCTAAAAAAAAGTTGTTTGTTTTGATAGAATAAACCCCGATAGTTGTATCTGGATAAGCTAGGATCAGGCCTGATAATTGTTCTAAGGAAATGTTGGAATTGCTTATCAAAGCTTATCTATGCCAATGGATAAAAATACCATTCTTAGTCATTTTAAAAAAATTATCTCACCTAACAGACTCACACAGATTCCAAAAACTGTCACATCTATCAAATCAATCATATATCTCTCACACTATTCCCAGGGGGTATAATTGTCATTTAAAAAATTATAAACTCTTATTCATCCCTTATCAACCATTTATCATCACTTTATTCAAGATGAACCAAACAACAAAAAAGTCATTTTTACGTTTCCCAATGAGAATAACAAAAAGGACAACCAAACAAAAAGTTGCTTATTCAGCCTGGATTGTTATCTATCCTAATATAACTATCGGGAACGAATAACCTAATGTCGCACCTTATACGAGATATAATAACTTAATTCTCTATCCAAACGAGGTGTTTTGAAACCCCATCTATAATCTAAAATTGATTTTCCAACCACCTGTATATAGCAGTATTGCACAGTGTATACTACTATTGTAATGTATAAAAATTAATTTTTTTATGTATATTTTACTATTTATAACAATATATACTTAAGCATGTCAATTGGACGGATACGAATCAGATATGCTAATATCTATATCCTAACTTTCGGATACGGATCAGATATGTTAATATCCATATCCAAACTTTTGGATTCGGATCCCTTCGGATACGGATCAGATACGTATATTTTTTGAATAATTAACATGTTTAAATATTGACATTAATTTAGATAATCAAGAGATATTTTAAAGAGATGTCAAAATTAAGGGGCCGTTTGGTTCAAGGTTATTTCAGTGCTTATTCAGCTGAAAGCTGAAAATAAGTGATTTTTGAGGTGAAGTGTGTTTGGTTGGGGACAAAAAAAATACTGAATATAAGCCCTTAATCAGGTTTTACGTCTGATTTTTCTCAGTCCCTCGTCCCACACTTTTATTTCCGTCTTCAGCGTTTCTGTCAAGCCAAAAGACCAAAATGCCCCCACTGAAAACCACATATTACCACACATATATAAACCAACTTTCATTCTCTCTCTCCTCAAACATAACATTTTCAACCAAACCTAACCCTAAAATCCACGATTTCACCTCCGTCCGTCCGAGAATGTGCTCCGCCCCGTCACCTCCGACCGAGAATCTGCTCCGCCCCGGCACCTTCGTCCGAGAATCTGCTCCGCCCCGTCGCCTCGGTCCGTGAAATATTTTTTTTCCCCCATCAGCTCCGTCCGAGATTCTGCTCCGCCCCGTCACGGAGGTTCGAGAATCTGCTCCGCCCCGTCCTTTCGTGCTCATCTGCTCCTTCGACCATCATCGACCTCTCATCTTCGGCAGATCGAGCAGCACAGCAAATCGATCAGCTCTCCTCTTCCATTCTCCACGACATATCAAGTTCAAAAACCCGGGATCCGCCGCGTCAGGCCATCCTCGTCCCTTCAGGAACCACCCCTCGCCGCATCAGGCCATACCCATCGAAGAGGAGACCGATCCGAGGTATACTTTTTTGTACTCTGAACCCTATATTCGAAAAAAAACATTCTGAACTGATTTTTAGGGGTTCTAGTCCTCATTCCAGTGAATTACAGGTTTTACTTATTAGTGGTGTCCATGCTGTGTAGGATTGTGTTTAATCTGTGCAGTTTTGGCGTTAACCCATCGTTCCAATGTTGTACATATATGTTGTACTCTTGTTTGTCAAATTTTACACACTGATGACCCCTTTTAGATAAGGATTGTGTTTAATTTACAGGTTTTAGTTATTAGTGGTGTCCATGCTGTGTAGGATTGTGTTTAATCTGTGCAGTTTTGGCCTTAACCCATCGTTCCAATGTTGTACATATATGTTGTTCATGTTTGTCAAATTTTACGCACTGATGACCCCTTTTAGATAAGGATGGACCGTAAGAAATGTTGGTGTGGTTTGTTAATTTAAACAGTTTTCTTTAATAGTTTCTAGTTTTTGAGGCTATAATGCATAATGCCCCTCATGAATCATTGAACTTGCTCGTGAGAATGACATCCAAGAATGTTACAAGTAATCAAAGTTTACCAGCATTGTTTGATTAGTGGATTTTTGGTTGAGGAGAGAACCACAATGTCTTGTATTTACTTGTAATTGTCATAAAAAGGGGCCTCTTTTTGTAAATAAAATTCTCTTTTACAAGGTGTGGTTGCATTATATAGCATATGGGGTTGTTAAAACTTGGTTGATATTTATGATTCTCACATATGAATGATGTGAATTGTTTTGGTTGATCTGTTGTAATATACCAATAGTTGATTTTAAATGAGTATTCTTAAAATGATTGTTTTTAAAGTGTGTTGATAAATAGAGACAGAGATGTCTGGATATATTGTTTTCACTGATATGGTTTCTTGGTTCAATATTCTATTAATCTAGATTTCAGTGTTACACAGACCATATGTTATTCAAATGGATCAAAGTAGTGGTGTTTATTTTAATGAGAGTTTTTTCAAGTCATTGGTCTCATCCAACTTTCGCGAATTTACACAATTTCCCTTGTCTGCTCATGTTATATAAATAGTTATGGTCTTGGTTAATGAGCCTCATTATCCAGTTATGAATCAGCATTGGTCAATTGATCAAATGTTGATCTCTATATACAAAATAATGTTATATTTGTTTTTATAGTCTATACAGTGTGATGTATTACATGCTTTGGAAGTATGGGATATGTTATGTTTTATTCATTTGCTATGGTTTGATGAGATTTGTTCTTTTTATAAATCTGGTTGATGATATTGTATCTGATGGGATAGTTATTTGTCTGTGATGCAAACTATAAAATGGACCAAATCTAACAAAGATGGGAATTAAAATGAGCCTAATCCTTGCAGGTTAATTATTTGTCCACGCGGGATAGTTATTTGTCTGTGATGCAAACTATCCTCTTGTAATTGAAAGGTTCTTGTTTATATGAACAATCCCATGACAAAAGGTATATCCATTTAGAGACCTAGCTTTTGTACTGTATAATTATATATATCCAGGGTTTCGTAGCCCACTTTAGTTGAATTGAATGAACTTTGGGGAACTAATATACTCACACTTGTCTAATTAGGTGCATGAATTGAATGACAAGTTTCTTTCTCATTGTTGTTGGTAGATAATGGAAGGCAGTCGTGGGAGGGCTACATGGAGTCCAGAGATGAAAAAAATTTTCATTGATCTATGCTTAGAACAAGTAAGATTAGGGGGTCGGCCAGGATCAAACCTGAAAACATCAGCATGGAAGAAGGTCAGAGAAGAATTTAATCAAAGGAACTTGGTCAATTATGAACAGAAACAATTCAAGAACTATTGGGACATGTTGAGGAAACAATGGAATACATGGAAGAGATTGATTTCCTTGACTGGCATAGGAGAGGTTGCTCCTGGCCAAACTGTCCAGATGGATCAGGAGAGATGGGATGAGCATATTACGGTAATCTATTTCATTGTTTATAATTTCTAAAGCCTCAGATATATTTGAATAACCCCTCAATTATTTTAAATACAGGCTTATCCTGATGCTAAACAGTTTCGATACAAACCCCTTCTTCATGCCGATGAGATGGAACAATTGTTTGGGGGGGTCACGGCCACGGGGGAGCACAGATTTAATTCTACTGATGATGACCACCTTCTTGATGATTTACACACCTGGCCATCCACGTCCCAGAACCCAACACCGAATCCCGAAGACCAAACTCCACCATCGGGTCCTGAAGGGCCGGAAGATCCCAACCTTCATCATGTCCAGACTGAGGCAAACTACGATGATCGTATGTCTAACATACGACGCAAACGGCCATGTCCCAGTAGACGTAGGAGGAACAGTTCAGATACCTTTGTGGAGAAGCTTGATGGGGTGCTAGATAAGATTGTCACTTCCGCTACTAGTCAAGCACCCTTTGGATGTTCAGTACCCACCGTTGCCACCTGTTATGAATCCCTCCGACAGACCCCGGGGTTTGTGCCCGGTACCTCGCTCTACATAAACGCACTGAGGTACATCAACATTCCTGAGAATCGAGAGCTTTGGATGCTTGAGACGGATCCAGAGTCCAGGGCTATGTTGGTGCGGGCTTCTGTCAAAGATTAGAGTCTCCAGATTGAACAATCCCACGAATGTTGTTGTGATGTGAACAATGTCCTTAATATTTATGTTTGTTATGTTTTATGAACACAGTCTATGTATGTTTAATTATTTAGTATGTAGGGTAGCTTTATGAAGTCTTATGTTTATGAACAATGTTCTGTGGATGCTTTCATGTTTGTTAGGAGGGTTTATGTATTATGAATGTGTGGAAACATGTGTTTGTTAGGTTGTATGTTGCTATATTAATGTTGATGTTTGTGTTTGTTTGGGTTTATGTATTACGTTTGTTGGGAGATCGGTATACACTAGTATTTTGTATAGAAATTGATGGATTGGTAGTTTATTTTGCCTTTTGGGTCTCTCATTTTACATTTATGGATTGTAGTAACAATGCTGATATTTTTTTTATACACAACAAAGTGATCTCCTTGTGTACAATAGGAACAATGTGCATACATAGTCATATGGATTGATCAATTAAACCTGGGGATGTTTGATGCTTTCTGTCATACCTCAATTTGTTTTATTCCAAACCTATGTCTCTTTTGTGTGAATAGTATGTTATTTAGAATTTTAGGTTGTATAATACAGAAAATACCGGAAGTGAAAAATATATCATCTGTTATATTTTCATGTAGTGGTTCAACTGCATTGTGTGATGTAATAATCAAATGCAGTGAGGATCCATTATTTATATTCCTCTTTCTTTGCCAGCTAGTGCTGCACCTTCTCTACTTTTCTCCTCTGGTACCCTTTTTTCCTGATTTTGACTTGATCACCTTACGCTGCAGTAGCAGCTGTTTCAAGCCCTTGATCCACTGAGTAGTGCTTCAAAAAATACTATGAATACTCAGTGACATACACAAATATTTTTCGTCAGTATTTCTTTTGTTAGCACCATTGTTTTAGAGTGTGGGTTTTGTAGAGACATGTCAGAGAAAGGGATTACAATGTGCTGCTTGTTGTCATTTTCTCTTTCTTTGTGAACTTGGGCCTTGTCCACATATCATTCCATGTTTTCATTCAAAGATATTGAAGTATTGGTCTCTTGTATATTTAGTATCATAAGATGTTATTTGATTTACTAGTATAATAATTATATATGTGTCTTACTGGGATTTTCATTATCATCTTTATTTCTTTCCTTGTGAATGCCCTGTCTGGACTATATAGATTTGTTGTGTAAATCTTCTTTTTTTTTCAGCGGAGATTACTATATCTTGTCGTATCACTTAAGTGCATGTAAAATTTTCATCTACTTAGGATACGGCTCAACTACCCTTTTTCCTGTCCTAATATCTGACCTTGGGTTGTCCTGTCTTTGGATGATTCTGCCCTGGTCCTTTTAAACATATGTGTCATTTAACGTGTGATTAATTTTGTTGTCATTCATGATTTCAGGAACACCCACAATGTTTTGTGTGGGTTGATGAAGTGCGTCGGGCGCACGGACCCGAGGCTTACCAGGTGCCAGCTCAGGAGAAGGTTGAGAAGGCCGTCGCAGTTCAACGCCCCATAGGGATACTCATCTTTGGATGTTGTTCATGCATATGTATCATATTGATGGTGTTTGTGATCTTTTTTTTGCTTGTACTCTTGGCCATCAAATGACTGTAGAAGTTGGATTATGAAACCAGCACTGTAATGTAAATATTTACTGATCTTGGACTTTGTCTTTTATTTGAGAATGTTGTAACATACTCATGTGGCTATCTATTGTAGCATGAAAAACATATGTAGCATGAGTATTACCTTTTCTTGGTTTCCAGGAATTTGAAGATCTACAGGTGTTTATTTTTGAATCATGATGTGTTAATATTATTCTCTTGTATTTATAATGTGTAGCATGACAGGATATGCCACTTTCTATCAGGTTCTAGGTGAGAGTTGTATCAAAAATTTGACAGGTATGTGATTGTTATGATATAACAAAATTGGTAAATATAGATTGCATATTTACCACATCATGAAAAGTCATTATGTCTTGAGTTATTTTTTTGTAAATCTATATAAGCTTGTATCAGGATCTAATAAGTAATGAAACTGTAGTATCTAATAATTTATTACATAGACATTTGTCAAATTTTTTTTTTTTAATAAATAGAAAAAATAAGCAAATAATCAAGTTTTCAACCAAACATCAAATTACATTCAGCACTTATTAAATGGACCAAAACACCCTTGTCATAAGCTCTACTCTTCAGTACTGAACCAAACACACTTATTGCAATAAGTGCTTATAATTTCCGCTGAACCAAACAGTTTTTCTTCTGAACTGATTAAAACTTATCAGAACTTATACAATCTGCACTTATAAATCAGGACTTAAAATCAGCTTTCCGCTGAACCAAACGGGCCCTAAATTGAGATTTTTGAGGCTTATTCTCTTTTTCAGATATTATAAAATATTGTAAATTTAATAGTATTATAATATATTATCATTGTGTTTAATCATAAAAGATAACAATATGGGTAATATATAATTCAAATATATATATTTTTATAATATATGTCGGATACGGATATTTTTCGGATCGGATAGACTGACATCCATATCCACACTCTAGATCTTCTAATATCAGATATTTCTGATTTTTCAGATACAGATTCAGATTGAATTTGAATTTTTTTGAATAATTAGCAGGCTTATATATATTTGAATAAACAAATATGTAATTTTTATATATATAAAAAAAAAAAAATCGATGAGGGTTGTTGGCCAGAATGCGCTCAAAGGCTGGACATATAATCATTTTCTAAAAAGTGCATGTGATCAACAAGTTGGGCAGCACAAAAGTTTCACTTGCTTGAAATCGTACATCATGTGACGTGACATGGTTGGTTGAACCCTTGTTTTCCCCTTTTTACACGGTGCTTTCAGTTAATATCATAAATTGAGATCAAGAACATAATTTGGTTTCAACTCATTAAACTTTATGCATAATTACCATTCATTTAATCATATAATTTTCATCACATAATTTCATCATACTAAAAACATTTCCCACACAGCATCCAAAATTAGCTGTTTTTTTTTTCTTTTTATCTGAATTGATCTGCTTCACCAAATCATTTAAGGCCAAAACAAACAAACAGAAAGCAAATCAACCAATGTTTTAAAGGTGGCATAAAAACATGGAAGTTGAAGATATGGACGTCTCACCTTATACAAAAGCCACTGTCTGCATGATCCCCCACCATGTCATGTCAAAAGCAAAACAGCTTCACCATGTATAGAAACCACCGGGTCTGGATCCAGTTAGGACTGGCTTTGGTCAATTCTGTCAGCACATGCATAGCCTATGAATCAAACTATACAGCTTATAAATCGAACTGTTCAGCCAATCAATTATTGAATACATATTCCATTCTTTATTAGATCATATCAATAATTGGATAATACATGAATTCCTAGATATCATTAATATCCGATCGAAGAGTGAACATGTACCCAACAATTGACTGTGCAGTTCCATTTATTGACTGTATAATTTGATTGATGGGTTGTGCAGTTCGATATTAATAGGACTTATCGAAGCCAATCCTGACAAGATCCAAATTCAAAACCACCACTGAAAAATGTTTTGAGTTATTTATATCGACAAAATATCAGTACTAGTATATAAAAATCGAGTAATGATATGGTACGACCCATGCATACCATACATATACATCCCTTATTGAGGTACATGCGTTGATAGAGAAAGCATATCATCTCATTGAAACATATATATCATTAAGCTATATGCTTCCTTTATCAACGCATATACACTTTTAAGGGGTGTATATACGTGGTTTGTACAAACCGCACGGACCGCATATTATCATTCAACTAAAAAACCACCACACTAGTTGATGTCCAACAAATCTATTAGCATATCTACAACAAACATCAGAACCTTGATCACCACCAAAATTTACATCTTATTTGCTTGCATTAACAGCTATAATCAAACGATTGATTTATTTATATCGACAAAATATCAGTTCACTATGAAACAGTTACACTGGTCACTCAAGGTTAGCAAAAACACAGGCCTGGGACGACTACCATACATAGTTACATACAATGCATTGGACGATCACTAAAACCCTTTTCATTGGGCTGCTACTTCCTCCTCTTACGGAGTTTTGACGTGGGGCCTGTCAAATTGAAAACATGCAAAATTTCAATAATTGCAATTCATGGTCAAAGTATTTTTTTTGTGACATTATTCCCTCATAAAAAAAAAAGTGACCAGAAGATAACAATGACATTGCGTCTAATTATAGAGGGTCTAAGTTTATCTCAAAAAAAATGATAACAATGACATGTCTATGATAGAATTGTCAATAATGTTTAGCAACCCATTGCATGGATTATATTGGAGTTGTGGAGAATGTGGATTGAATGGATTGTTAAAGCTCTTATTAGGAACTTGAAATTTTAATGTATTTGGCGATTAAGCTTTCAAATCTTTCCTCATACTAAGGCAATCACATCATCAAAAGTCCAAATGCCGGACCTCTGGGTTAAGTTATAGCAATGAATAGAAGATTAATTAGGGTAGCGCTTCAGAAAACATGCAATTGGATGAAGAAAAAATAATTTGCAACAAACTGCCACAATTTGATTCCTTCAATTAGAGCCTAGCAGCCAAAAGCTAGAAAGAAATGTGATTCACGCAGCAAAAAGAAATTTTAGAAACTAAAATCTTTGACAAATAGCATGGACTTTGAACAACTCTAAACGTTAACAGGATTAACTGAAAATCCATGAAGGCACTGAACCAATATAATCAGAATGTTTTTATTTGATTGTGTTGGTTAGCTTATATGGGAGGGGGAGCTAGGAATCTGACACTGGGAGTCAAAGAAACTGACCAACTATAGTTCGGAATGGTGTATCAAGGCCCCCCTCAAGGTGCAGGTTTCCCTTTGGTTGGCATATCAAGAAAGGATTCTAGTTAAAGCATACAGATCCAAGTGGTGGCCAGGTGATCCCATTGATTGTGTTTTATGCGGCTCCTGAGTCAATTCCTCATCTCCTATGTCAGTGCGGGATTGTGAAAGAGGTTCGGAGGTTAATGGGGTTATCAATGGGCATTACCTTTACATTTGATTTGCTGGATCACATGTGAAGGTTGGTAAGCGGTTAAAGGAGGGGGATTGCAGTAAGAAAGCCAAAATCTCAAAATCCTGGTTACGGCTGTGGTATGGGCTATATATGGTTGTCAAGAAATCAGGAAGACTTTCATGGTGGCTTGGTGTTGCCCGAGAGAATTTGGGAGCCTGGCAGGGTTGTTCATTTCTCAGTGGGACCGTTTTTGCGCAGGTGAAACCGGGGTTCATTCTGAGCAGGGGAGATTGGTCATTGAGGAGTAGAGGGTTTGGCTTTGTGGCTTGTAGACTTGTCTACATGCTATTTTTTTTGTTCCCCTGTTTTTCGGCTATGTACCCTTTTAAATTGTAATAAATTCATCGCTGGCCATTTCATTTTTCAAAAAAAAAAAAAATGTATGGACTGCAGGGATCAATAAGGAATTAGCACGTGTAGTGAAAAAAAAGGGTAAGTGTCAAAATATCACAATGCTGTTTTTTGGTTGATATGAAACAAAGCTGGATAGGTCAAGTAATACATAGTCCACATCCAAACAAGAAGAAGAGAGAAAATAGTAGTAGACAAAATATCTATACTATGTCCCCCCACCCCCACCCCCCAAATAGAAATACACTGAGTGACTCCTCCATCACAAGTCCCCCCACTCGAAGTGAACGCTAGAGGCACCCGCACAAAAACAATCCCAATCCGAAATGACTCTCCATGGAATCCTATACATTTGAACAAAGATGTCTCCATGGAAAATGGCTATATTGCCATGTTGACTCCAGGACAAGGATTTGAGAGATTTTAATCCGTGTTTGGTACGTGTCAGACATGACCAAGGCATGTGCATTGAAATGGCCGTGCTCCCTAGATTTTTGGTAATTCACGGAATCTTAGACAACAATCTGTTTTTTTCTGTCAAATAGTGCCAGGCTTAGCCCACTAGCCATGAACTTAGCTAGAATCCTCATTAGTTCACATAAACAGACACAAAAAAATGCTTCATTGTCAAACCTAAGCAAAATTCATGAGTCTGGACAATCCTCAGCACAAAAGTTGTAATGTAATAAACTACTTCACGAAGTTTCTACATTTAAAACTCTTCAAAGAAAGACCTCTCTCCATGTATAGAGTGACAAACCAATTAGCAGAAAATTTAATTAAAAATAGAAGATTTCTAGAAGAAAAAAAAATGGATTGAAACAAACCTTTCCAAGGAGAGACTGGCACATCTGCACAAGTTTTTATTCCTGTGACTGTCCCTTCCTGCAATGCAAATGTTTAATATTAGAGAAGGGAAACGGACAACAGACAGAGAAAGTTCTGAAACATGAAATTTTACAATACATACCAAACTTTTGAACTAAAAAATAAAATGGTTTCATAAGAGGCACTAACAAATAAATTTTCCTCCCCCATACACCATGCACATATCCATCCAAGGAAACTAAAGGGCATCCTACATCAGAGTCATTCTTAGGAACAATGCCACACCAAAAAGAACATGCTTTGTGCTTTTTCTTTGTGTTTGAAGAAAGTGGGATGTCTACCACTACATGCCTTCTACACTCTTCAAATTTTAGGAAATAAAGGTGTCAAGTCCATAATAAACTTCAAAAAAATATAAAAAAGGAGAAAAAATTTGGTGCCACCATGGCACCCCCTGACCTCCTTTCCAGAGAGGGGATTGCAAACCGGCTAAACAAAGCTCAGTTTAAAAAACTTCAGAAAATTGGTTCAATCATTGCATCTTTGAACCTTATTTCAACAGATGTTGGTGGTCAAATTGTCAAAACTTGAACTAATTATTTTATGAAACTAAGCTTGGTCATTCACCAACCTCCACTATATAAAAAAAATTAACATGCAACTTTGCAGTTTATAAGGATATAAACTCCCCAAATCGATATCAAATGTAGAGGATAAACTATGAGATAGACATGAAAATGAGTACTAAAATGAATTAGAAAGAAAATTTCACAAACCATATCATAAATTAGTCGCTGGTTGAGCCCCGGATCAAGTCTAGGCACAAGTAGTCGCCCTGGAAAAAATTAGGCAGTTTATAGTGAGGAAAACAGAATAACATCTTTTTGGAAAATCAACAATTCTTTTCTACAAATAGGTTGGCAAGGAGAAGATGCTGAAACTAGAACAATTGTAAATATTACCAGATCTTGATCTTTTGCAGTTGAGTGATTCAGGAGTAACACATGATAACTCTTTTGCTCTTTCGCGTGTGATTGGAGATTGGTTTAATTGAACAAAAGGCTACAGTAAAACAATATAAGGGATCAAACAGAAACTTGAATGTATAAAAGATAGTCCTGAGAATAAAATTTAATGATTAAAAAATACAGCAATAAATAGCAAACAGAATAATACCCTACAGTGTTCAATTGCATAAATAAATAATTGATCTGACAGGAACCAACAAAGATCCCGGAGCACAAAAAGATGCCAATTCCTAAATAAACTGATAAAATTCATGTAAAATCTGAGAAAGTCTATCCAGCTACTAGCTATACTGTGGGAGGCAAAGTTAAACAGCTCAGAAATTTGAAATCAGCTTATGCGGGTAAAAATTCTAAGATGAATGTGTGGCAGGTGCGTAAAGGTCCATGTCTACAGTATATTATAAAACTTTTATAAGGTTTTCGGAGAAGCATTGATTCATAAAAATGTACGAGTGTTGTATATCTCAGTCTACTCATTTCTGTTGCTTTGGAAAAGAGATCTCCAAAGTAAAACATCATACAAGATACTTTTATTTGTTAATGCAGGTTTTTTGTATTAAAGCATTGAAATAGTATTACTTACTTCAAGTAGCAAAAAAAAATTTAGGAAAAAATTTGGAGCTATTTATTGAAATAAAGATGCCGTCAAGGGATCCCCCAATGAAAAGTAGAAAGGGAATAAAAAGAAAAATAAATTAAAAAAGTCCCACTGAATCAGGGCATACGCTTTTTGGAAGCCTACCACCTGAACCCTAAAGCATCACATTCCGAACCATGGGTCACCCATGATGGTAGGAGAGTCCAAGCCAAGGAGCACAATGATCCAAGATTTATAGTGTGAGGATATTGTAGCCCAAGGATTTTGTTGAAAAATATGTTCATTGCGAGCAGACCAAATGCAACTAATATACTGCATATGGAATGAGCCACTAGAACCAAATTTACCATGATCACTTTGTTATAGCATCTTCCGGAACTAATGCCACATCCCTTCAAATTCTTTAAAAGAACAGAGCCAAGCCCACCTTCTCCCAATTATGAGCGCTAAAAGGCACCCAAAGAAGAGGTGGTTCTGATCCACAAAGCTCACATATGGCATTTCTGTCGTCATCCCATTTCAATAGATTAGCATTGGTTAAGGTCTTGTCTAATGGAGCGACCACGTGAAGCAATGGATCTTCAGCGGCACAAGCACACCCCACATGAAGCACTCCACACTCAAATTGAGGGGACGTGATGTCAAGATTGGGGTTTTTGTTCAGTTTTCTATAAAAAGTCTTCACCATATATAGAGAGGTCAACCTCCAACTAACGCAGCCCAAACTCAGAGTAGCAAGACATACTATACGGCATAATAAGATATATCATGATACATTGAAATACCTAGTTATTTTCTATTCTAAAAGGTCATCACTTGGAGCAGTCCCACATATGGCAAGGTACTACTTTGAGTTTGAATTTCCATTCTTATTGGAGATGGCTTGATCTCTTCCTTTTTGAAGGAGTAGGGGACTACATGGAAAGGGCCAGCTATATATTCCAACTCCCCTTTTTTTTTTTCTTTCCTCTGCACTTTTTCTTTTATTCCATTTCCATTGCCTTCATCTTCTCTCGGTTTTTTTCATTTTGTTGGGAGATCCCTCATCTTTGTACGAGGGGTGACATTTTCTTAAAATGAAGCTCCAATCTTCTTTTTCAAAAAAGGTGTAACAAGGTGCTGTGAGGCGAAAAATACATATGGTCCAAACATTTTTTTGCAAAATGTAGACACTAACCTCTCAGGACTCAAACCCAAGACTTCGACTAGTTAGCACGAGCACTTGACCATTGATCCAAGCAACGATCCCGTGTGAAACTCCTAAAGAGTGCATCTGCTCCTTATAACCTCTTTTTATTCTCGAGGATTTAACTTCCACATTCAGAAACAGAAAAACAAAGGAAAAACAAAGAAGATAAAACAGGAAGGGAAGAAGAAGCTAAGAAAGGGGGAAAAATCAATGGTATCAGTAGGTCATCACTGGGGAATTAAAAGAATTACTTGTTTGTGTGTGTGCAAGTTATATAGATGACGCATATCAGGAAAAACACAGCTACAAGTGAAGAAGTTCCAATGCTCGCAGATTTCAAGGACAAACAATACATTGGATAAGCATGCAGCAATAGCACTACAATTATTTTCTTACAGAAATTGCATTTTAAATAGATTCTGGCTCAAAATATTTCATCAAAAATATTTTTTTATAAGAATTGATTGCGACTTACAGATGATTTTTGTTTTCTCCTCCTCAACTTGCTTGATGCTTTATCACTGCTTGGTTTTGCTTGTACAGAGTTGTTCAGATGAATTTCTTCAGTTGTTTCATTCTGAATTTCCTCAGTTGTTTCATTCTCAATGGAGGGACTGATGCAGTTTTTTCCCCTCTTGATGGCTGTAGCTCTATAGCCCGAGACATGACCAATAATCAACTTTTGATTTCCATTGATTGGGCTAGGAGAAGACAGAAAATTTAATTTTCTTGCAACACCATTATCCTCATCAGTTAAGGCTTCAGAATCCGCTGGCCCTTGCCCAACTGTGTTATTCTCCTTCAGTTTACCCATCGCACTGTTCAGCTTACCTTCATTTTGCAAAATAGTCATGGATTCAGGCAGTTTGATCATTTCTGTCTTTTCCTGGAACATAAAATCATGTGAGGAATTGTTGCTGGGATTGGATGTCTCAAGGAAACAGTGTTCTCCGGAATCTCCAGTTCCTGGCTTGCTGCTACCAGCATGGTTGTGATTATCTGGCGGAATTGGTAGCAATGAATCTCTACAACCATGGTAATGATTATCTGGCTGAACTGATAGAAATGAATCACCACATTCTCCTATCCCATCTTCTCCTGCATGCAAAGCACTGCTTTTGGTCTCTTTTGGTTCAGGAGAGACCATGGTTTCACTGCTAAATTTGTTCATGTCAGTTGTTTTACTTTCCAGATCCTTACTGGTCCCTGTCATCACATGTTTACTCATGCTTCTCGTTATGGGCCGCCAACACTTTGCACTGCTCAGCCTGTCTTTATTTTTCATGTCACTCATGGTTTCAGACCGTCTGACCATTTCCGTATTTTCCTGGAACATGAAATCACGTAAAACACCATTACTGGACTTGGATGTCTCAAGTAAAATGTATTCCCCTGAAACTCCAGTTCCAGGCTTGTTTTTACCAGCATGTTTCTGATTTTCTAGTTGAGCTGATAGCAATGACTCTCCACATTCTCCAATCCCATTTTCTCCTGCATGCAAACCACTGGTTCTGTTCTCTCTTGGTTCAGGGGAAGCCATATTCTGACTGCTACACTTGTTCATGTCAGCAAAGCTAATTGCTTTAGTTCCCTGCTCCTTACTTGTCGTTGTCATCACATGTTCACTCACACTTCTCATCATAGGTTGAGTACTGTTTTCCACATCCACAGGCCTTCCAGCATGTTTCTGATTATCTGGTTGAACTGATAGCAATGACTCTCCACATTCTCCAATCCCATTTTCTCCTGCACGCAAGCCACTGGTTTTGTTCTCTCTTGGTTCAGGGGAAGCCATATTCTGACTGCTACACTTGTTCATGTCAGCAAAGCTATTTTCTTTAGTTCCCTGCTCCTTACTTGTCGCTGTCATCACATGTTTACTCAGACTTCTCATCATAGGTTGAGTACTGTTTTCCACATCCACAGGCCTTCCAGATGTGGCTCTCCTGGAAGAGTGGACGCTAAAAGTCCTCATAATTTCTGAAAGGAGGCTTTTTCTCAACTGATCGTCAGGAGTGCCTGGGGTGGAATTCAAGAGATCATGCACTCGATGTATGGGCAACTCATCCCAGCTGAATGAGGGAGCCTGACCTGAATTGACAGCTGAAGATTTGGATGGATTGCCAGAACATGGGGTAATTAGGGGATTGCTTGTAGACTTGGGTTCCCCACAATACTGTTCGGCACAGACTTTCCAATTATAAGGGAAACCCATCAGAAAGAAATCACAGGCCTGCAAAATAGATGACCAAATATTTAAAACTAAGTATTACTGAAATTAAAATACCCTTTTAACACAGGAAAACATAAATTATAAAACTGAAATACAAGCAGTTTTGTGCAAACACACTTACCCACACACGTCTGAAATGGACCGAAAATGATAAGCATATACAGGTTCATTTCGAAATTATTGTTTCAAATTTTGGGAACAAGAAAGTTTTATTATAATTATTTCGAGTACATGATTGACTATTTGATGCAAAAAAAGGAGAGCCCGCAATAAAGAAATAAAGAGAGTTTGTTGTCCACTGCCCGACAGCTCTTGAAAAAATCATCAGTTTGCCTCCGACGGCCCAAAAGACCAGCCGCCAAACAATTTTCCTGACTGATGAACAAGCAGAGTTGCCATCACTGATTGACAAACCAAAGCAATTGTCATTAGCTTTGATTGACCCAAACTCATATTTGAATATCATCAAAGATTTAATGAGATATTTGAGCCCAAAATATCATGGGAAGACCAATTCAAATGATTCATGACGGCCAAGAACAATAGTTGTCAATGGGAGGGTCCAAGTAGAAGGCCTGGTCAACAAGCCTTCTGACAGCTAGGAAGACTAATCATCTCCATTAATAGCACTTCTTGACCGTCAACTAGGTCAAATGAGATTCTCATTCAATATAGAAATCTCAGGAATTGTAACGGTTTTGAGACCTATAAAGGCCCTCGAATGTTTAGGGTTCAATAGGTTAGACTGAGAAGAAGAGTGAAATACCCGTATCTTATTTGGTGAAACTTATTTAAGCTTCCAGTTTATCTAGTTGTTAGTCTCCAATGTCAGTTTAAAGTTTGTTTTCATCTCCATGAGTGCCACTGTTTCCCACCACAGTACCACACTCCCAAACCACATCATCAGAATGATGGAATAAGAACCTGTAATAAATAAATAAGATTTTGTTGTCTGCTGCCTGACAACTCTTGGAAAGAATCATCAGTTTGCTTCTGATGACCCAGAAGGCCAGCCCCCATCAGACAGTTTGCCTAACTGACAGCCTAGCAAAGTTGTCATCAGTGATTGACGACACAAAATAATCGCCTTCAGTTTTAATTGACCTGAATTCAAATTTGAATCTTGTCAAAGATTTGGCGATATATTTGTACCGAGAAGCACAGGAAGACCAATTCAGATGATCAATGACAGCCAAGAACAATAGCCGTCGATGGGAGAGTCCAAGCAGAAAGCCCGATCAATAAGCATTCTAACAGCTAGAGCACTTCCATGCAGAAATATTTGTATCAAATTTAGTGAAGCTTATTTAAAAAAACAATTTGTGATGTTGTTAGTCTCCAATGTCAGTTCAAATGTTTGTTTTCATTTCCAAGAGTGCCTTGTTTCCACCACCTTTTCGATCCGTATCACTATTATTATCAATATTTCCATAAAAGAGTGTTGTCCTAGCCTACCTAAGAAAGGTAAAAAGGAGGTAAAGTATGTTATATTTATTGCTGGACATGTATTGGCATATGAATGCATGACTTGAAGGACTGTGGAGTTTTCCAGTCACTTCATAGGATCATGCTATCATAGGAAATCAGTCAGCACTGTGTAAAAATGTCCATCGAGTTGAGGGTATGATGTGTAGCAATAATCAATAGATTTGATAAACTGCATCCAACTAAAACTTGAGAATGCGCCACTAAGAAGGTCAGAATGTGGTGCTAGGTTTCCAAGAAGAGATAGAGAGACTGAGAAAGAGGACCTGGCTGAATTAAATGCTTATGCTAAGTATGACATCAGGCCATGCACAGAAACATCACTGAGCAAATTCAGACCCAATCACTCTACGTGTATGCTTCCCACGTATATAGGTGGTTTGCAAGATATGTTTTACATTACAAAAGGTCCAAAGAAATGACATCAAGTGGAATGCAGCTATTCAAAAGCAAAATGGTGGGGACGTCAAGACAAAAAATGATATACCTCAGGGGGGAACCCGTTATCAAGCGTCCTCTGCCTGTTAACAAGGTTGTGGATCAGAATGGTGTTGTTGTCCTCACTCTCAAGTGTAAAGGTATCGCGCCGTCTCACAATCGGCGCAGACAAAAAAAGCCTTGGCGCATGCTGCCTAAATTTAAGAAGAAAATTTAGGAATCAAGCTGCGGCAATATTGATGAATGATGAGACTATAACCATACAGAATTTGAACTTAGTAGAAACTAGTGATCATTTCAATATCAAAACTTTCTTTATCAACAACAAATTTACAAAGCTTAAGACATTAAAGACTCAATCTTTCACTCTCCAAAGCACATTTTACCCCAGAAAAAGATATAATAACCAAAGTTTTAACCAATTTCTTGACATAAACTGATTTGAACAAATCCCAAAAGTGGTAGAACCTATACCAAGTGATAAGCTGACATGTCCAGATATCAACTTGGGTCACCAAATCGACCATTGTGAACCAGAAAAAAAAAGGGGGGGGGGGGCACAAAAAGAGAGGTTACCCCTTCGTAGAGAATCCTCCGACGCCCAATCTGAAGACTCCATCACCGCCTTTGATTTTGGTCAGCCACCAGTCATACAAACTAACCTAAAAACACCCAAAAAAGGGGAGGGGGAGGATTTCAAGAGACATTTCAAGATCATCAAGAGCCAAACGAAGAGAATTGAAACCCTATAAAGAAAACACAACCACGTTGACGAATCGCGAGGAGGAAGAAGAGGGGGTGATTGGCGTCGCAGTTGCAGGAGAAGCACCAAGACCGCCGCCGTCTCCGTCGCCGGTGGATGTGCTCCTGGGGTCGGCGACGGCGGGAGACTCTCCTCCGTTGACGGTCGGCACCTTCTTCAGAAACCCTCCCATTTGTGACCTTTCCCGCTCGCTCTCTCCCCCCATTGTCACTCTAGTATAAACAGAGAATTAAGATAGTCTGATGTTGATCACTACTCTTTTTTTTTTTTTTTTAATATAAAATGAAGAAAAATTATCTTAATATAAATAATGATAATGGAAAAGTGATTATTATTTTTTTTTTTATGTTTTGAATTATTCATGTTAAAAAATATAATAAAATTTTGTTATTTTAATAAAATTTGAATATAAAATAGATAAAGATTTATAAAAAATAAAAAATAATGACGGCTTATTATAAGAAACAATGATAATTAAATATCATATAATCTTTAAATTGAATAATTTGAAATAACCTAATTACAAGGGTTGACGAAAATCCATATATGAGTTTATCTCTAAACACATAAATTTTCATTTATTTCAACCTCCCATATCAAACATGGGCTTCTTCTATGTCTATTCTTAAACCAAACATGAGCTTAAAGCAACCGCAACATTTGTTTTCATCTGAACCGTCGAATGGTATATGTAAACGTGTTCAAATTTGATCGGTTAAACCGAATCCAAATCAATTCAAATCAATTTTTTTTTAGCTTGGGTTAATAGTTTTTTTTTTTTTTTGTTTGGTTTGTGTATAGATTGAAAAATTAATAAACTGATTTATATTGGTTTTACTTCAAAAAAACTGAATTAATTAAATCGAATTAAATTTAAATACATGATTATTCATAATTAATATTCATTTAGATCATTTTTTATATTAAAAATTATATTGTTATTTTACCTTTAATATTTATAAAAAAAAATGAATATACTAATTTATACCATTAATTATAGCATTTTAATATATTTATATAAAGATGTATACCAACCCTTAAAAAAACTCTAAACAACCTAAATTGGTAAGAAAAATAATAATTTAGTATATATATATATATATATATCTTTAACAATTCGATTTGCTTCAAGATAGTTCAGATTAACTAAACAAAAATCGATTTAGGTCAAATTTGAGTTTTCAATTTGGTTCTTGGGTTACATGAAAATATAGTTTAGTTCAATTTTAGATTTATCAAAATCGTATCAAACCAAACGAATTATACCACTAATGTAAGGCCCTTGGTGGATTTCCATTCAACATTTAATTTTTCGGGTTGAAAACTCGGAAGGGCACAGGCTGAAATGCTATGGCCATGCCAAGTTTGTGTCGCAAGATTGTAAATTTCAGGGAAAAATCCAAATACCCCCTGTCAACCCTTTAATTTTTTCTGAAATCCATATAACCCCCTTGAAAACACTTGCCCGTTTATTTTCGGTATAACCCTCCGGATAATCCTAGATAAGTATTTTGGGGTGTTTGTTTACCCTGGATAACCCCCGATAAAGTTTGCTAGAATAAACACTGATAAAGTGATATATGGATTCCAATCCAATCAACCCCTAGAATTAAAGTTATTATAGGTTATTCCACTCAAAGAATACGTGGGCCCACTGTCAAATCAACTGTCACCACCTCTTATAAATCACCTGTCAAATCAACTATCATTATTTTTTTACCTTTTATAAATCCTTATCCATACTTTATTCACATTTTACCCAAACAACAAAACATTTATTATTACATTTACCAACGAGAATAATTCAAAACACAACCAAACACAAAATCACTTTATCTTTATTTATATTCACTTATGCTCGGATAAATGTATACCCTAGAATAAAACCTATCCTCGTTCTAAACGGGGGCTAATGATAGAAATTCAAATAACCCTCTGAGTTAGACTTCCGTTAACTCTGACTAAAAATACAGTATATTAAAAATCCTCTATAATTTATTAAAAAAGTGAAAAATCTTATATAAATGATGATATTACCATTCCAAATAGATTATATAACATTATCCAAAGAGGTAAAATCGTCATTTATATATAATTTTTTATATTTTTAAAACATTGTAGGGGATTTTTAGTATCTTGTGTTGTCAACGAAGGTTAATCGAATAGTAGTAGAATATTCCTCATCTTTTAAGCGGAAGTCTAATTCAAGAGGTTATTTAGATCTACATATGTGTTTTCAGGGTTTATATAGATTATAAGAAAAGTAAAGGGTTATTTGAATTTTTCCCTATAAATGTTTTAAATAAATGTCCTACCATTTTAGTAAAAAAAATGTTTTAAATAAATAATAGATATTATTTTAGAGTATAAACATATTTATGTTTGTTGTAACTATTAAAAAGTTAATCATAAGCGAATATTTGTAGGATAAGTTGTAGTAGAACAGTCCTGTGATATGTAGTAATTGACAGAAATACTCTTTTAACTTGTGAAATAGAAACTCTTTTAAATATGTTTATAAACTATAATTGATATTGTACATAAAACTTTGTGTAACAGCTCCCATTCAAACTTCAGAGGAGTTTATTCTTCATTCACTTTGCTTTCAAAATTGAACTACAAAATCCTAATTTAATGTTTCCTTAAGTACATAATATCACAACATAATCATATATTTCAGTCTAAAGAAATAGTAATAATGTAATTCAAGATTTGCTAAGCTCAGCTTAATAGCTAAACCTGTTTATCCAGAAAATCATTTTAGGCTTGGTTAAAGGTGGGACTCATATCAGCATCTTTAGGTTCTTTGAACAATGGACTATTTCTTCCCAATCTCAACAAAATCTACATAAAAATAAAGTACATTCTAATAAATCAAACAGGGGACCTTTTTTTTTTTGTCAATAATTAGAAACATATTTGTTTCCAGAAGACAATGAGAAATAAAACATCAGGCACAATGGTTTCGATAAGGTCCAGCCAAATCCAGACCACTTACAACTTACAAATATATATAACAAAAAGTCAAAAACAAATGAAATATTTTTCTGTGTATACTCACTCATCAATCAGATGCTCGAATCCACTCTCTCAGACGCCAACCTGCCACACCAGACCTAACCCGGACAAATGCAAATTTTGCTAAGAGAGTATAAGCAAAAACGACGAAAGCATCTATATCGACTTTGCTGTGATAATAATATAGATAGCTGCATCGGAAGATGAAGAGGTCAGCTAGAATACATCTGGGTGAAAATGCCCAGGAATGGAACTGGGTTCCTGTGCCCTCTGCAGATGAAGCCTCAGAGTGTAATTGTTTACCTGCACAAAAGCAAGTCCATGTTCTATTATCAGGTCAAGAATAACTATTGGACACTAATACACTAAGGCTGTATTTGGAAACGAGTTTTAAACCACATCTGGGGATTCTGCTTCTGCAGAAATCACAATTAAACCACATTTGTTTCCAAACCCCTCCAATATTCCCAGCTTTTGGAAAAAACTGAAAAACAGCTTTTAATTATAAAAACAGCTATTCAGAAGTCTAACAAATATATGTTTATTGTAAAGCTATTATCAAAACCTGTTTTTCAAACTCGTTTCCAAATATAACCTAAGTCATTCATGCAGTCCTAACTCAGTATATGAAGTCTCTAATATATACTCTATTAGAGAAAATGTAAAAAGGTATGAGTATATTCATTTTTTTGTGAAAGTATGTGTTTCATTAGACAAATATATACTTCAAAAAAAAAATCAAAATGTGTTCGGACAGCAAAAGTACTAAACCAAGCCTCTTTTATCTGCAACAACTGGAAATAACCTTGGGAATTTTGATTTAAGGGGTTCCATGTCACACCCCAGTGTCCACTTAATGGCTGAACTGAGATTTGCTGTTGTCACAACTCACAACAGAAACTAATTACATTCAGGATTCAGCACTATATAATTTTTTTTCTTTCCCGTTTTCTTTGCTCAACAGAAGCATCATTAAAATAAAGTTTCAAGCACCGACATGAGAAATACCATATTCTTGCATTATAGATATAAACTTAAAATGCCAAAATTAAGTTAAAGCAAATGTTCAGTAGAAAATTTGTCTAACTAGGGAGCAGAGAGCAATAAAAACCTCCAATGTTCGAACTTGTTCCTGGTATTGGCTTATTATATGCTTTAACTGTTCGACCTCCTTCCGTTTCTCCTCCTGCTCCATACTGCGCTCATGCTGTATTGCAACAGCTTTCTTCAAAATATGGTTGTCTTTCAATAAGCTCTGGAGCTGCTCTTTCAAGGCAGTCATCTCTAGCTGCTCACACAAACAGCCCAAGGGAAAAGGAAACATCCATCAACGTGAAAAAACTTGTCAATCCCTACACCGTGCTGACTAAACAATCAGTGGGTTTACCTCCATTGAGGCAGTAGAATGAGCAACAACACTTTTTTCGAAAGATTCCAGAAACCTCATGACACGGACACGAGCATCATCGAGGCCTGTTGCCTTCTGCATTTCTTGGACAAGAAAATCCACCCATGAGCAGTTTTGTGGTA
This sequence comes from Acorus gramineus, assembly GCA_030737835.1. Classification (NCBI taxonomy): domain Eukaryota; kingdom Viridiplantae; phylum Streptophyta; class Magnoliopsida; order Acorales; family Acoraceae; genus Acorus; species Acorus gramineus. The sequence goes on from CM060851.1 coordinate 7,736,236, forward strand.
CTACAGATTCCTCTGAGATGTTACTCTGCGAGCCTCCAACCTTCTCAGATGAGAGAGAAGGTTCTCCACCTGACACATAAATGAAGCAGAGAGGTGCAAGGAAGCCAAATGCAGATCTAAGACATTAGAAATATAGTTCCTTCACTGATACACAAGGATGCCATAAATACATGAAAGAAAATTAACCTTCAACAAATTGTTCATTTGCAGTGAACATGGATTCATGGCCCAAAGATTCGCTGGTTTCTGAGGCATCATTGAGGCAAAGAACTTGGAGACTCTTGATTGCATCATCAATTCTATGGCCATGGGTGTTCAAAACTGTTTCCACAACCTATGCGACGAATAAAATTAACAGGATGATGAAACAACTTGAAATGGGTTGCATACCCAAATCCTTGAATAGAAAAAAAAAAAAAGGAACTTTCCATGTGAGATGGATTCATCACATCACTGCCACCTTGAATAGGAAACATGCAAAATCCCAACTGTCAAACACAATGGCATGTAGACTGTGGACTCATGGACATTTTAAGAAATAGTAAGAAATAAAATAACATGTACCTGAATAAAACTAATCTAGATGTGTCATCAGATATGAGCAAGATAAGAAATTCATACAACATTTTATTGCATGGAATCTCCAGTGGCCCTATGGCATATGATGTTGAGAATATAATCATCCAGGTGCACTGTGCACACATGCTGACAGGAGTGACAGCTCCTAGAAATGGTCTAGAACCAGCCGTATGAAAGTCAAATGATACTTTTGAATATTAGTTAGAAAAATATTTAAAATGATTATCAGAAAGCTATAAAAAAAATATCATGTTTAAAGAAAACCCAAGCTAATATATTTTATATACACCTGAACTCCGTGGCACACACTCCACAATCCACAATTCATACACACCAGTGCACCACAATATAAGACACCAAAACCCCTTGAACGGAACTACCTATGGAATTTAAAACAGATGACTAAAAACTTTGAAGAAAGATTGAAATCAAGTTTCCGAGATTTAGTACTAATGAACTAAAATTTCAAATGCATAACTTCCTTGATCAAATCAATTATAAAGTGTGTCCATAAAACTGGGGAGGAGCAAAAATTCCAATACCCACAATACCACATGATTTTTCAATGAATCAAAAGGAAAAAAAAAGTGATTTTATCAGATATAACCACTCTTTAGCATCCAGTTTCTATTTAACAAGCTGATGACAGTTTCTATTTAACAAGCTGATGATTTGTGAAACAATTGCAAATAGCTCCATGACAGTGTACAACAACAAAAATCACAACAAGGCCTTTGAGTCGGCTACATTAATCACTTTTTTTCATTCAATTTTATTAAACCTCACGCATTCCGAAACTTTAGAAATGAACAGTCTTTCCTTACAGTCACCATCCAAGTTTGTTTTGGCCTAACCCTTGTCCTTAGAACCCCTTCAACAACTAATATCAATCCCCTCATAAATGGTGAACTAATTGGTTTCCGTCGCAGATGTCCAAACCATCTCAAACTGGTCTGGATTGTGTCAAGATTCAGATGAAAAATATCTAACAAAAGAATACATTATTAACCATAAAAAACGAAACCCAGGCAAAACAGAAGCACAAACAAAAAAGAAACAACTTTACAAAAAATCCTTTCATGGGTATCCAAAAAAATCACGATTCAGTGAACAGAATCTGATGAGGGAGGAGAAACTTCACCTCCGGATCCATGTTTGGGAACATCTTGAGCAGGACTTGGAGCTTGTCGTCGGGTCCGAAGGAGATATCCAACGATCGGATCGGCGACCCGAACTGGGAGCACCTCGACCTCTTCGTGGCCGGCGTCGTCGCCGAAGATCCGAAGATCTCTTCGAATCCCAGGCGCTTCCCGCAGACACCAGCCGACATGGCACCAGAACCTCGCTCAAAAACCGTGAATCTCTCTCTCTCTCTCTCTCTCTCTAACTCCTCGTCTTGAACTTTCGATCTACAACTAGGGTTCACGAGAGAAATCGAAGCGGAGAAAGTCTCCCTCTCTTTCTCTCTGGATCTGTTGTGGTTTTTTATGATGGAGATGAAAAAGGGGAAGAGAGAGAGAGGAGAAGAAAGAGAGAGTCATTTATGCATAATTTATTATTATTATCCAACACACAACCATTGAGGTCTAATGAATTGAATCCGTTCGATTAAAATGTCTATAGTTGTGATTCTCTCTGTATTGCATAGTGGGTTGGTTGAAATTTGTTTTCCACATACACTGCACCGTCCACCGTGAAGTTTTGGTGCACGTAAACATGAGTTATTTTACTCTGTGTATGAATGTGACGTTGGGTGAGTCGCTGTCGGTAATTATACTGAAACAGATAATAATTCAGATTAAATAAGTAACTTTTTGTTTCGTTGATTTTTTTGCTATTCTCATTGAAAAACGTAAAAATAACTTTTTTGTTGTTTGGTTCACCTTGAATAAAGTGATGATAAATTATTGATAAGGGATGAATAAGAGTTTATGATTTTTTAAATGACAATTATACCCCCTGAGAATAGTGTGAGAGATATATGATTGATTTGATAGATGTGACAGTTTTTGGAATCTGTGAGTCTGTTAGGTGAGATAAATTTTTTAAAATGACAGAGAATGATATTTTTATCCATTGACATAGATAAGCCTTGATAAGCAATTCCACCATTTCCTTAGAATAGTTATCAGACCTTATCCTAGCTTATCCAGACATAACTATCGGGGTTTATTCTATCAAAACAAACAACTTTTTTTAGCTATTCTCATCTATTCTTCATTATTCTTGCCTTATGTTCCATGCCATACGGGGGTTAGAGTTTATGAACATTCTAGAAATATATTAATGTATCAGTGAAATAAACGATTTTTCTGTTTGATTGTGTTTTTAAGTATTTTTGTTGAAAAACATAATAATAAAATTTTTGTTATTTAATTGATCATTGATAAGTTGTGGATTAAATGTGAATAAGATGTTGATAAAATTTTATAAAAAGTAAAAGAATTATTTGAAATTTATGAGAGGTGATGATAGTTGGTTTGACCATTTAAATCTGCAATGGTGTTTTAACGATTCGCCCACCATAGAAACTGTCTTATCGTGGATCCAAACTGGGTCTATTTTTTTTCTAAAAATAATGTTTTAATTTTTTAAAAATAGTAAACCTCATGTAATGAGATATATATTTTGCTAAAAATATATATATCATTCCATTATGAATCCACTCAATCAATTTACAAATGAAAAAAAAATTAACGAGATATATTCTAGACGGCTATGGCCTATGGTGACATGTAAACTTTCAGCCCTTGTTTGGATACAAATAGGACTTATTATTAAGTATACAGCATAAGCAGGTATATCAATGGAATAAATGATTTTGTGTTTGATTATGTTTTAAATTATTTTCGTTGAAAAACAAATAATAAAATTTTGTTATTTGGATAAAATGTGATAAAATATGGATAAAGATTTATAAAAGATAAAAAAATGATGATAGTGATTTTATAAGAGATGATAACAGTGAATTTACATATTCTCTGGATGGAATAACTTACAATAACTTTAATTACATGGGTTAGTTAGAATTTATATACCACTTTATATCAACTTATTCCAGCTTAATTTATTCTTGGGTATTCAAGACTTTCAAATAATCAAAATCCACAATTTCTATTTTTTGCAAGATACTCTAAATCTTGTTCCACATCCAAATAGGCAAGTGTTTTGATTGAACTCTCAAACATATGCATCCCCCATATGATATTATGATAAGACTTAAAAGGATGATGTGCCAATCGAGACAAAGACCAGGGGGCTTATGACATCTCAACAACTTCTGAGGGCTCCTCGGAAAACAATATAGACTTGAACAAGTGACTCACTCGATGATGCATATGACCTAAGCCGTCGTCCAGGAATTTTTTGCTACCTGCATTGTAAGTGTGAATTAGTGTCATAATCAGGGGCGTTTAACTACCCAAATCGGACGGATAACATAAGCTCGTTCAGGTTTAAATACAACCTTCCTTTTTCTTGTTAGGTATAACCATTATTTTCTTGCTATTAATTTCTCATTATGGAGATTTTAATAAGGGTGTAATTTGGACAGGTTGGATCGTATGGGTGGGATTCGAGTCGAGCTCAATGAGCATTTTTCAGGTTCTATAATTTGGATAGAGTGTTATTACACTCAGTTTTTTTTTTATAGTATGAAATATAATCTCATATACCTCTTTAAAATATTTCACTTATTGTAACAAATATATATTTCATTGTAACTTTTTTACATTTTTCTATAAATGACACTATTCAATTGATTCAAGTATATGATTTACATGTTATAAAAAAACATACATCATTAAATAAAATATATAATACTTAGAAAGACAATAAAATGGGAGGACTAGAAATGAGACTTAGACTAACATTTCTGAAAAACACCTCAAGTTGCCAGGGAACAAGGATGCAAATTTTTCTCCACCCTCAAAAGTTATTTGATAATATAATATCTTCAATTCATCAAATTTCAAGGCTAATACTCTTATGGGTTAGGTGAAACACGCATAACCCAACCCTCTAACATGAACCTAACCAACACTGAGTTTGAATTTTCTTGGATTTTAAATCTAACAGTTAAAACTTCATCGGACCTGCTTGCAAATCAAGTTGGGTCAGATTCAAATCACCGAAGTTGCATCAATTAACCTTAAATGTTAAAAAAATCTATCATAAAATCTGATTTGTCATGTTACGAATAAACTAGAAATTCAACTGAATGTCTTTGGCTGATTCAATATTAAGAATGCTTTAATAGAGTTGAATTAATAAATTTGTAAACCCAAAGCATCCAATGTGGCTGTCATCTAGTGGTTAGGATCCCACGTTGTGGCCGTGGAAACCTGGGCTCAAATCCCAGCAGCCACATTTCTTTTTAATAAATTTTTTTTTAACTGTAATTTTAAGAACCATCCTGACCGTCCGATACCTATCAAAAGTACACCAAGCTCAACCATCCGATCGATCCTCCTTAGATCCCCTAATCTTGCACGTTGTTCAACCAAGTTATTTTTGCATGAAACGCCACTATATATTCTTTCATAACTTCACTTTCTGTATGTTATGTTTTGATTTGTTAATTCTGAAACCTGTATTGGAATAAGATCTGGTTTTCAGAATTTGTGGTCCTTCCCTGCCAGAGTCACAGACCGACTTGGATAAAGACAGGGAAGTCTGCAGCAATGTCATGAATAGAATCATAATGAATAGAGCTTACACAGCGAGTCGTCAAGGTCGCATAGCGAAGTGGATATCGCGTTAGATTCCGAATCTAAAGGTCGTGGGTTCGAATCCCACTGTGATCATAGACTCGTTCTGTCTGCTTTTCTTTTTTTTTTAAATGGATGTGTGGATGGAGTATGAGATTTTTTCTGAAAAATGTTAGCTTCAGTTACATTTATCAACCATAACTTAAATCTTTTTTATTTATTTTTAAATAATAAACATTATCTAATAATATATATATTTTAATAAAATGTGTATATTGTTCTATTTCGAATTGAATGAATCCATTTTTAATAAAGTGTAAAAAAATATTTAATGTAGTATATACAACATTTAACGAGGTACATGTTTCACTAGATTTCTAATGTGGCATATATGACTGTGTTTTGGACTGAGAAAAAAACTGAGTGCAACAGTACTCATTTTTTTTTTTTTATCTTTTATAAGATGGGTCATAGTTCATATGCGTATAGAACTGTGGGTTGAACTTGGGCCTTGATGAATGAATTTAATTGTAATGGAAAATGTTACAGATAGTTATTTCTTTTCTAAAGTATATACGTGTTTAATAAAATAAATAATTATTCGAATAAATTAATTTTTTAATAATAAAGCATATATTCACTTAACAAAATATATAAGTCTATTAAAGATTTCATTGAGTGAAGATTGTGAATTGATCGAGCATATTAATGCCCTATTACATTTCATCTATCTTTCATTTTTGTTGAAAAATAGATATATAATTAATTAAAAATACATTTTTTTTTAATAAAAATACATAATTTGTTACATGAGATCTGAGATATATATCTTGAAGAATAAAAAAAATATATGAGAACCATAAAAAATCCACAAATAAGCATTATTAGATGCATTTCTCTGCTTGCGTTATAGTACTATATATATCGAGAGCTCAGATAAAATATATAACTAGTTAAAAAATGCGCATATTTGTCTCGATTTTAAAATGAAAAAGAGGGTTTTTTTGTTCAACTCAAATACCGAAATAATATTTATCTCTATTTTTATCCTAATTTTCACAATTATGAATAAAGATAAAATTGATAAATTTTTAATCATCCTAACAACTTATTCTCAAAACCTTAACTACCCTGAATTACAGTGAGTGTTGTAAATGAAAGCGTGAGACATGGGCTGGGCTTGTAAGCCTTTACCACGTATCAACGTGGGCCGGACTCGGGCAATGGTGAAGGATACTAACTGTTATACATAGTTCGATTTTTCAATCCCCCGTAGTCAGTCTCCGGCAGATCCTCAGTTTTTCGTCCAGGGCTTTCAACATCTCCTCCGCATCAACCACGGTGAGAACGATCTCTCTCTGGGTCTCTATTTGTTATTATTATTATTTGTTTCAGTCGAAGCCACTCTTCTTTGATTTGGTAGATCCGATTTTTCGAAAAGAAACGAATTCGGGGGATCTATAAACATTTTTTGATTCTGTTGTTGTGGATCTTCTGATCTGTGGTTTTTAATTGTGTAGATCGGATTGAAGGATTGTTAAATTTTGTAGATTGGGTTTTTTTTTTTAGGATCTGTGATGTCAGATCGAATTTTTTGAAATTGACGGTCGATGAAATTGATTTTGGATATGAAGAATGGGATATGATGGGGGTGGGTTCTTGACCTGGATGTTTGATTAGATGGTCTGGGGAATTTTTTACTTTTTTACTTTTTTTTGTTATTGTGAACATGTATTAATAAATGGTCAATGAGGGTTCATTGGTTTTGTAATATGAGAGATATCTCATGCTTGTTTTGTTTTGTTTTTTGTTTTTTTTTTCTTTCTGACTAGATCATTTGTTTGATGTACTTAGTGTATTTTATGAAGATTGACTACTGGAAATTGTGTGTGTGTGTGTGTGGTGGGTTGGGGGGGGGGGGGGGGGGTTGGTTTACAAAAGCATAAAAGAGAAATTTATACAGGTCATAGCACATACAGTATGATGGTCCATCTAGCTTGTGAGAAATGAGAAAATATTTCAAAGGGAGCGAAGGAAGGAATGGTATGCTCAGAATATATGGGGCAGTGTTGTAAATAGTCGAAAGGACCAGAGTAAGTTCAATTTTGAGGATAAGACAGTGAGAATGAATGGGGAAGGGGAGTTTGTGTGGAATAGGGGATGTGTACTGTGGGAGGGTAGGGTTTTTGTGCTGGTATTGTATTTCTTGGGGAAGCATCTCGGCTTCCATTTTGGATGTTGAACACTAATAACATTGGTGGCACCCCTGATCCCTCCCTTTTATTACTAAACAAAGGAGAAATGATAAGTTCTTGTGGGAATTTTTTTTTATGGGGTTTCCGATAATTTTCTTATTTCTTCCTGTTTTGAGAGGCATGCTTTAGTTTTTAAGGCAAAATACTTGATTTATATTGGTTGATGACATGATGCAGTGAGGCAACATCAGTTGCCAAATATCTCCATGTGCTTTTATGTGAGCTTGTGTTTTTTTCTCATATATGTAGAGAAAGAGTTTAATCATTTATATTATTTCAAGTCAGTTCTGATAATATTCTTAGTTTCCAAATTGCCTGAGTTATTTTTTTTTAATATTTCCATGAATTTTTGCTTTTTTATATTCCGGATGGTGTTGTTAAAGCGCATACATTGGTGATGTATGATCTGAGGGGCATGTGTGTGTACTGTGGTTGCTGCTTCTAGAGTTGGTAAGGAAATAGATTGTGCAAGCTCTAAGTGGAATATCTAGCTGAGTGTGGACATGAGGAATGATATAAATTATACGTCATGGATGACGTTATTATTACTGAAAGTTGAATCATCCTACCTGAATGTAGAATGATAAGACATAAATTTGTTTCACAGTATAGAGTATCCAAGTATCTTAGGCTGGACGTTTTGGTTTTGCATAGGTCAACTGTCATGAGGCATATCTTTTAAGTAGGTATGTATATTTAAATAATTTCATTCCTAGGAGATGAATTTGAATCGTATTGCTGTGGCTCAGAACATTGCTATTAGTTTGAACATATTTTAAGGGGCATCCAATTTGTTTTGGTAGAAGATCTTGAATTGGTCGACTACAAGCCTGGAATGGGTGATGAGATTCTTTGATATTGTTTCACATTGTGTTTGCTAGTATTATGGACCAAGACGGGTGTGCTTGTTATAAATCTTGAGTGAATGTAGAAACAATGACTTTATAAATTATGTTGTAGACTATGATGTCATTTTTTTAAAAAACAGTCATTCCCAAATTGATTTCTAAATTTTCTGTTTAATTTAAATTATGTAATTTGTAAACTTAGGGAAAAAAATCTATCACAATTAATCTTTCTCAAACAACATGCTGCCGGAATGTCAGACAAAGTTTTATGGAGCTTATTCATGCAATATAAGTAGGCCATGTTTTTATTAATGCTCTAGATTGAGCATGTAGCTTGTAGTGGTTCACATGCAATCTTATGTTTTCAACATACTACATCCTTTGTTATTGTGTGAAAATATAATGTTGCATTATGGATATTGCCTGTGACTATAGGATGTAAAATTTGAATGAGCCAATACAATCAAGATGTTTCCAGAAAGTATCAGTATTTGCTGTTTGAGTATCACACAGAGATACAGAACTTATTGCTTGTTTATTAACCAAATATCCAAGCATTGTAGGTTGTTGCTGAAGCTTGACTGCCTCTGTGTGCATGTAAGATGTAATTTCTTGACTAGGTTTACCACATTGCCATTGTCATAATAACCTTTGTGCAACCATGTATTGATTTTGTCAAACATCAAAATTTCTGATGTTAATTGCTGATAATTGATTCTATTAGAAAAAGGAGCAGTGTATTACTTTATCTTTAACACCCCTAATAATTGATCTGATGATAAATGATATGCAATTTCTGACCGACAACAATTAAAATAGAAAAATTGTTATGACAAAGAATCATGCACTGATTAATAATCTAAGCAGCTGAGGCATTGGTAATTTTAATGTTACTGCGGAAACCCGGTAATTAACTACTATAATGTTAAACAATTTCATGTATTTGTTTGTTCATAAATGGTGTATCAAAAACCATTTCCTGTATTTTCTGTTAAACACCTTAAAACCCTGATGGATGTGTTTATACTTTATAGTGCATGTTATGACATGATGCATCTGAATTGCCTCAAGAACTGAGATGCTATTGGCTCATTTTGTGTGTGGTTCTTGTTTGCAAATCTGAGCCCGTAGTAAGATATTAAGTACAAACTGTTGTGGTGGAAAATTAACAAATTATTCGGTGATTCCATGGAGATAATCATTTCACTTGCCGATGTTAATTTTTGCAAAGTTTCTTTTGATCTCAACATGTTTCTCAGTGTCTTGACTCTTGATTAAGTTTTTTATTTTTTAAAAGATCATTTAATCCCTTTTATAATTACATGATGGTTGTTCTGTATCTGATTTTCTGCTTTGTTTGTTTTGTTGAACAGATGATTGACGATCAAGACTTAGGGTTCTTCGCCAATTTCCTTGGCATCTTCATATTCATCTTGGTGATTGCTTACCATTACGTTATGGCGGACCCAAAATATGAAGGGAACTAAAGATGTTTGTCGGCTATATATATGTAGGCAGATGATTTTCCCAATCTAGTAGAGGCATGAAGAAACTCTGAATGTTTGTCATGCATGCTCTACCCCCTATTTTTAGGCAGACAATTTTTCTAAATCAACAGAGGGAGACGGCTTGAATTTGCTATTCCTATTGATTGGCTTGTGTGTTGTGCTTTCTTAATGTGTCTTTGATAGTTTTATACTTTTATGACATGCATCACTAAACATAGTATAAACACCATGGTTTCTATCCTCCAATCTTTTATTAATTGCATATTGCTAACATTATTATGGAACAACATTTTGCTCCAATTGAGATTCTTCAGGTGCTGAAGTGATGTGATGCATATCATATCTTTCATCTGTCATCTAATATACTTCCCTTTCACTGATAAAACTTTAGATTTGCATTTGATTTGCCCCAGATGTGTGAAATTCATGAAAACATGATGTTATTTAACACAAAGTGGCTGTATTTTTGTTTTATTAATGTTACAACCACAAACATTCTGATTCAATCAAGTTAGGGTCACACATTTACTTCTTGTATCTTGTAATAAATCTCACAGAGGTTTATGTGGCTTGAAGGATTCTCCTTCTGAAGCAGTTCTTGGAGTCCCAACTCAATCTCTCTTGTTCCCCTCATCAAGCCATGAATGCAGAACCCTAATGCACTTAGCCTCAGAACCATCTCTCTCCCCGAACCCTCCTCGCCTCCTTTGGCTTCAGTTCTCTTTGTTACTTCCCAACCATGTTCAAGAAAACCATTCAAAATCCTCTCCATCTCCTCTTCTTCCATCCCCAGAACCTGCCTCCTCTCTTTGCTTGAACCCTTCCCTGAATCAATGTCACTTGTTCTTCATTGGCATCCATCATTGACAGTGACTCGATTTTTAGTACCTCTTCCAATCTGGAAACCAAAAGACTGACCTCTTCCACGAACACCTCAAGATCTTCACTGATGAATTCCTCATTTTTTTTCACATAAGTCATGAATAGTAGGAACTCTGAAGCCTTTGACAAGGAGTTCAAGGCCTTCTTATAAAAGGCTCCTGGGAAAGGTAGGAACCAAAAGTTAGGCTCAGCTTCTGCTTCTTCAATGAACTTACAGAGTTGTCCAATGTCCCTGCTCAGCTTCTTCTGCTGCTCTCTGATCTCTAATGATTGAATCGCTCCAACACACTCGCGAAGGCTCGCGAGACACTTGCGAACTTGGTTCTTTGCCAGCGTAGAAGCTCTGGTGGGACGTGAGACCAGATCGACCAAAACTGAGCAGAACAACCCGATGAACGTCTCGGAGATCCTCATGATCGTGAACTGTGTCGGGGTGCTGTAGTTCCTCCGCCCGAGCACGATCAATGCAGACACCATGGCTGCGGTCGCACCTGCCTGCCCGTACATCCTGCTCTTCCTCAGGAATCCGGTGAAGACGATCTACGGGAGGAGGATGAGGAACCAAAGCTCCATCAGGTGGTTGGAGATGAGCGAACCGAACACGCCGTAAACGGACCCCAATACGGTGCCTTGCGCCTTGAGGTTCGCCGATTTGAAAGTTGGTTCTCGGCTCGGGGCGAACCCGGTGGCCACGATGAGCCTGGCCCAGTGCCCGTTGCCTGGGCTGAAGACGGTCCCTAAGAGGACTGCGAGGCCTAGTGAGAGGGCGCACCGGACCGCCTCAGTGAGCTGGGGTTTATCGAACCAATGATTGTTGTCCGCTGGTTTTTGTTTTGTCGGGCCGACGGGGGTGGTGTTGTCGTCAGTGGCAGTGGAGGGGGCCACGCGGGTTTCAGGTGTGTGGGCAGAGAGCGAGGTGTATGCGTGTTTGAAGAGGTCCATGCAGAAGAGGAAGAATAGAAGGGGGAGGCCTTGGGGACTTGTTGGGAAGTTTAGATGGATGGTTTCGGGGGAGGTCTTGTTTTTTAGTGTGTTTAGGAGGTGATTGAGGTTTTGGTGGTCTAAGGCTTTGATGGGGAATGAGTGGGTGTTGATGAGAGAGAGCTCCATGCCTTTCAGGGGGGTTTCCAGGGCCTGTAGCCTTTCAGGCAGTGGCCTGCAATTGGTTGGCATGATTAAAATGATCTTTGGTGTCTCCCACTGAATGCTTGCCTGTTGAGTGTTGTTTACTGTTAGCGTTCGCCCAGCAAAAATATATATAAAAAAACTTTTAATTTTTAGGAAGCTGGGTTCTTAAAACCCATTTCTAAATAAATAAATAAAATTTAAGTTGTAGACATTTTTTTTTTACAAAAAGAAGTTGATATAACCTTATACAAATTTAGTTTTTTTTTTTTTTTTTTTTAGGAAATAAAAATTGAGTTAAAGACATCTATGTCCCTACAAACATAGGAAAACTCATATTAGTCCCTGCTAAAGTTGGAATAGATGTACGAGTCCCTACAAACGCTAAAAAACCCATATACATCCCTACAATTAACAGAAATTAACCCTAACCTAACCTACCTTAGTTAACCCTAACCTATACAATAAAATGACTAATGTATCCCTGACTTTTTCTCTCCCATTGATCTCTCTCATCCGGCCCCCTTTGACCCTCCATGAGAGTCTAAACAAAAATTATAATTAAAATAGAATAAAAGGGTTGCTGCCGATCCCTCTTCGAATCGCCCACAACAACCACACTGTCATCGTTTTAGCTTGGCGTCCCGCGGCGTCGTGGATCTGACAGAGAAAGTCCAGTAAGCATTCACAGTTCATCATTGGCGTCCCTTGTTTTTTTTTTTTTTTTTTTTTTGTGGGATGATGTTTGGTTGAAGATAAATTCATTAGAAGGGATAGTAGAGACTGTGGGGTTTGATATTTCCGTTGAATATGTTTTCGAATGGGTTGTAGCCTTGCAGGTTGATATTTGGTTGATGGGTTAAAGAAGACATCAATGGCATTGGGTGGTAAATTTAGGAAAGGCTAGGGGCTTTAAAGGGTGTTGCATGGGTTGTCACGTGGGCATGGTTTAATTGGTTTTTCTATGTGTTTTAATGAAGGTTAGAGGCTCCAAAACAAAATTTCAGAGTGGTTGTGAATCACATGGCTTATTTAGGTTGAATGAAAATGGTTTGATGTTTGTCGTATTTTATTTAGTTTGATAATATATTAGTAAAGTAGAATTATTTGAGTCTTTTTTAACTAGTAATGTTATGGGAATTTTAATAAACTCTTGTCATTTTTTTACTTCCCTACAAACAAAAAGGTAAAAAGAATGCATTCTACCGGTTAAAATATTTATGCTTTTTCTATTTTGTTGTGTCTGTTTTTTTATGTTAATTTAATTGAAATTATGTAATTCTTGTGAATTACAGAAGATGAATGATGATACAAAGTATACAATTTAATGTAAAAGTCTTTCAGGGTAATTTTATCTTTTTCAGGGACTAATTTGTCTTTATGACTGTTTATAGGGACTGTAATATGTATACAATTTAATGTAAAAGTCTTTCAGGGGTAATTTTATCTTTTTCATGGACTAATTTGTCTTTATGACTGTTTATAGGGACTTCAATGTCTACACAATTATATGTGATGGAATATACTAGGAATATTCTGTTAAGTTTGGATGGAAATTTAACTCAGTGATGATAATTAGGTTTTTGTGAGTTATCAAGGATTCATACGTCTGTCCCAACTTTAACAGGGACTTATATGGGTTTTCCCATGTTTGTAGGGACTTAGATGTCTTTAACCCATAAAAATTTAGTTTTAAACCCAACTTTTAGGGAGAAGTTAATATCCAATACATTTTCAGACGAGGAATTAGAAGATTATGCGAGGGTTTTTTTTTGCATATATACCCCTCTTAAAACCTATTATTGCATAAATACCCTGTAAGTTTCCACTGTTGCAAAAGTACCTCTGTTATAACGATAAGTCATGCATCGATGCCCCTGAGGTTAGTTACCGTGATATTTGGTTAGGGAAGAGCCGTTAGTCACTGTTTGAGGCATGTGAAATGTTCAAAATATCCTTTCCCTGCCTAAAAACATGTCCAACCACCATCTCTTTTTCACTCTTTCATTTTTCTCCTATTCTTCTTCTCTATTTGATTTTCATTTTTGGCCAAAACGCCCCATGGATTTCAGTAGTTCAGTGACAAATAATCCTAACCCACTCTCAAACTGACATTGTGAATTTTATTATAAAATATGGACATCAATCAAATAACAAAGCAAGGATAAGAAATTCTATAAATGTTGTCAACGGGGGGTAAATTTTTCTTCTCCTCCAAATTTTTGTTCTTGGAAGTTTGAAAATGGTGGATCTTTTGAGTTTTTTTCAATATTCGAATTTGATTCTCACATAAACCACATGACTATAATTTTTTTTTGTGTTGAAGACTTTGAAAGTGATTTTACTGTGATGGATAAGCTTGTCATTTTAGAGCAAACAGTGATGTATAAGATGAAGCGTTTGGAGGATAAAATGAAAACAATGGAGAAGGAATTAGTATCTAGGGTTAAGAAACTGACCATGGTGGAGGAGGCAATGATGTATCAGATGAAGTCTTTGGAGGGTAAAATGAAAGCAATGGAGAAGGAAAGTAATTTTAGTATCTAGGGTTAAAAAACTGACCATAGTTGAGGAGGGGTTTCGAACAGTGAGTAACAAAGGGGTACAGACGCATGATTTATCGTTATAATAGGGGTTTTTTTAACAACGGTGGAAAGTTGAAGGGTATTTACACAATAACGGGTTTTAAGAGGGGTATATATGCAAAAAAAACCCTTATACAAGTGTTCATACTTTCTAATGATCAAGTACATGTATATGAGACCATGACGACCTGAACAATATCGTACAGATTCAACCCTAATTCGTTGCAGTTTCTCTTGTTAAAAAGTAGGTGGTAGAGTGGACATTCAAAAACAGTGTCAAAGAATGAAACCAAAGGGCCCGAGTTAGTGGAGTTCAACTACTCGTATGCAAGTCATTCTCTTGCTAGAAAGTAGGTGGTAGAGTGGACATTCAAAAACATATGCAAGTCGTGTATATGAATGACAAACTTATATATGGTGGACAAACCACTACAACACTTTGCTTATACTAAAAGGGTTGATATCTAGACGAGACTCACAAGAACTAGCTGATAGAATTGTACACTTGTTTCCTCTTCATGATTAGGAATTGACCCCTAAACCCTTAAAGGGGGTAGGTGTCCCTCTTAACACCAGACCTAAAGCCTATGGGACCACATTACATGACTTGAAGTTCCCATGCAATAACACAACAAAAATAACGAATTGTTTGATGTTATGCATGTTAAGTGCAAACTGCAAGACCTATAGTTCTGTATGAAAATATCATGGACATCAAGGTAAACTGTTCTAGTATGATCCAAAGTGAGGCAAAACTAATCTAAAACAAAAATGTGGAAAATATAGAATGAAATTAAAGCTCGATCTTACTTGCTTGAGTTTTATATGTTGGAGAAGTTTAGCTCCTTGGCACGATAAGGACCTCGCTTGAGAGATGTAGGCATCAGTGGAATCCTTGTTATCCGCACAAAAGGATTTGACCATCAATCTCGCCTTCTCCGTCATTATATTTGTGAACTGCCTCGAATTTTTCCTTATCTACGTAAGATATATCGCAACCAATTTTTAAAAAAACTGAATATCAAGGTTGAACTATTTAATTAGTGTTACATCTTAATAACCAATCAAGGGATGGTGGTGCACCAACTCAAGGATCAGGGTGTATGTTTTGCAGTGCGAGGGGGATTTCTTTCCAAGGGGCTCTATTCAGTAGTCCTTTGTATGATTTGTTTTTGTGTTTCAAGAGATTCATTAGACATTTCTTCTACTTGATATTTTCTCGAAGGGATGTTGAATAGACCATGTTTCTAGTGGTGTTTTTTCTTGTATTTATCTAATTTTTGTATTTTTAATTAAGGCTGAATGCATACCATTATCTTCTTTTTTTTTAAAAAAAAAAACTATCAAACGATGACATATGTATGTACTTTTAAATCTCTCATGTCCTTTTAGTATAAGGAAATGGAGTTTGTAAAGCTATGATAGTTTTTCAAAATCACTTTTTGAAAAGGCTCAAAGATTATAAAAATCTTTGCTTTCTAATCCCACATCCAAATGAAGTTTAATGTTTTTGGTTTTTGTATTTCTAAGATTTATAGATGAGTATTGAACCATCTCTTAACATGTTGGTAGATGTATCCCCTCTTATTTTGTTATACATGTATTGTTACGGAGAGAAGACACTAGGTTGGTAAAAATCATCTCAAGTTTTTTATTCTTACATCTTGGATGAAGATAATTTTAGAAATGATCTTATTTTCATATGAATCAAATGCACATGTTTTTTAAACATCTAAAGTTAAATTAGCTTTTCAAAAAGTAGAAAAAAATATTTAATTACAAACGAAGAATAACATGAGTTTTTTTTTAAAAAAATTTTGTTTTTTTTGAGAAGATTAGATTCAAGGCAAATAGAACAATTTGATTCTCCAACCCCTCCCACCCGCGCGAACGCGGTCGCGTAAATGATCACGGTCTGTCCGAGCGCCACCCGCTTCGAGACGGGCGGGTCCGGGACCCGCCCATCGTGACCAGAAACGCAGTCACCGCCACCATCAGCGGCGCCGCCAAAGGCGCCGCGAGCGCGCGCGGCACGGCGCGCTCGATCAAGAAGAGCCCCAACGCCGCGGGCGGGGTCACCTGCACGACCCCCAAGAGTGCGTCCGCGGCGACGTGTTCATGTTTTTGGAGTTTGGTTTTGGAACTGGTTTGGGTTTCATGCACGCGCGGCGACGTGTGTTTTGGTGGGTGTAAATAAAAAAGTGCTTACAGATAGAAACAAACTAGTCTCCCTGCTGTGCATATAAATAAATAAATATTTAAAAAAAAATACTCACAATCAACACTTTAAATTTTTTTAATCCATTTATACGTGATATAATATACCATGTTATGTATAATAAATGATATAATAATTTTTTAATGATGGTTAAATAAATTATCTATAAAATTTAAAATGAAATATATAAGAGACGCTACAACTAAAAAAGAAAATTTAATATATGTATAATTTAAATTCTTTAGAATTAAGAGTGCAACTTGAACGCGTTGAACCTGACCCAACCAAAAAATTTTTGGGTGGGTTTGGTTAAGGTGTTAGCGTTTGTGTTCAACCCGAGTCCGAACTCGAGTAACTCGAACCCAATTTGAATTGGGTTTAGGTTGAGAGTTCATGTAACCCAAATCAACCTGAACCATAAGTTTTCATATCTATGTAAAATTATAATTTTTTAATATGCATGATAAAATTTGAATTGTATAATTTATTTATTTTATAGAATCTTTCATTTAATTTCTATAGTTTCCATATATCTATTTTTAAATAGAATCTTTTACTTTTGTGTGTATGATAAAATGTTCTTCATCTTCATTTTTTTTTTGTCGTGCAAAAAATTAACTCTTCCAAAATTTTAATTGTTTAAAATAATACATTTTTAAAGTTAACCAGAATCCAACCCAACCCGTATCAAACCGAACACGAAAAAAACCAAGAAATAAATTATTCCCGAATTCTTTGAAATTTCATAACTTTTCAAATATAACTTAGATTGCAGTGATCAATAACTCGTTGAAAAGATATTTTCGATATATACTTATGACTTATATTTTTCCTGAAATTTATTATTTAAAGATGAAAAGTTAGATCTAATGTTGAAACTCATATTTAATTCAAAATTACCTCGTTATTATCTATATTTCATGATTATCTTAATCTAAATCTAATAAAAAATAATAATAACACAAAATATGATGACGTGGCACAATCAACACCATTCATTCAATATATCTTTAAAAACCTATGATAAGATTATGAGACTAAATATTAGTTTTGGATAATAATAGACTTAAAATTTTTTTTATTAAGGGTAAATATTTAAAATTATGTTATACAATTCAAATCATTTTTGGTTAATAATATAAATAGATAGATGAGAATCAATTATGATCTCTAAAATCAAGGATTACACATATATTTGTTTTTGTTGTGTGCTTTAAAAAAATTGATATATCATATATTCTTAATATTTTGAGTATCCTATAATTAAATATAAATAAAAACATATTTTAAGATATAATATAAAATCATTAAAAAAATATTCCGAAATTATAATAAAAATATATTATAAAATGATAATAAGTAAGTTAAAATTAAAAAATAATCCATTATATTATCAGAATTGAATGAGATTTATTGGATATGATGTTATGCTATTTAAAATTTATGTATATTCTTAAATGATATGGCATGATCACCACTATTCATTAGATTTGATAAAAATCTCACATTATCCTTTTTTTTTTTCATTCTTACCCTTAATCCAAAAGATAATGATCATAAAAAATTTAAGGGTAAATTCGGAAATGAAAATATTACAAAGTTGAAAACACTTTCGGTTAGTAATATAGATAGAAATGATTATGATTATTTGTTTATGAAAATATTCTGTCTCCTACACATGGTAAAGATTTGAGATTGCTAATTGATTTTGCATATGGGGATTTATCTTGCATTATCCTTTCAAGACAAACTCCTCCAATCCCTCCCCCGGGTCCAATAAAACCAATTAACTTCAATCTCCTGCACCAATAACATCCAACGATGCATAACACGCCATCTCGTCGATCCTGCGAATGTCCTCATCAACCAATCAAATCTCGTTTGGCTCACTATATATACTCACTCCCACCTTTCACATTGACAATCAAATCCCTCTCTTGAGATCCTTCTCTTTTTCTCACTCTCTTCGGGTTCTTCGTTTTTTTATTCTCTCTCTCTGACTCTCTTTTCTCCCTCTCTACTCTTTTAACTACGTTTATATATATTATAGTTGTCGATTGTTAAGAACAATTTTGGGAAAATATGGTCTTCATGCTTTTCTTGTTACATTTACGTATTTATACTTTCTTCATATTCGTGCAATATATGAATAGGTAGGGTTTGATATTATGAATAAACATTTTTTTTTGTTTAAATATCTCTGTTAAAATCAGCAATATAAAAATACCCTTAAAAAACTTTGAATTAGTGCAACTGTACCCTTATAATACATATGAGACTCATTGCATAAATATTTCGCTATAAAAAAAAATTTACTCGAGCTTGGCAAAGCCTTGTATGAATTTCTAGTCTAACTGATTCGGGAACACTATAATTGGGTCCTTGTAGTGATCAAAAAGTTTTTTAGAAGATTTCAAGACAAACCTGTTGGGATTTTAATAAAATCCCTAAATCCTAGATCTCATGCAGATCAATGAAGAAAAGTCAATAATATGCGTACCTATCGCTATTGCTTTGAGAATACGATGATAAGCCTTCCACCTCTAAGTCACTTTCTCTTTTGCCTTCTTTCACACAATAATGTGATGGGTATGAGAAAGAGAAATTAAGGTTTGGAGTGAGGATCTCAACCATTTACATAGACAACCTAAATTCCGTCTTTGCCCATCATAAGGACTGAAATTACAAATGGGTCTTTAATAGGTCTCTACACATAAAAAAAAATTAAATCACAACTGAATAGATATAATCAACACCACTCATTTTTTATTTGACAGTCAACAATGCCTAATAATGTGATCTATGTAGGCCCACCTTAAAGAAATTTCTAATAAAATATCTATTGATGTTGAAGACTGACGAGATTCAGTTGTTATAGGTACTTTGAGATGGTTCTTCCATATCCGAAGATTGGTGGGGAAGGAGTTGAGGATATTAAGAGCTCCATCGTGTCTTTTTTATATCGGATAAACAATTTAGTTAACTTTGACATAATAAAAAGTACATTCTTCTCCTCAAAAAGAATTTCATCACTAAAGGGGGCAAGCCAGACTTCAAGAGTCGGATCCGTCCGCTCCACTCTCTTCCGATCTGCTGGTGGTTGCCGTTTCCGATGAGCGCTCCTATTTGGGCAATGAAAACACAAGGAGGTGTAGACCTGTAGAAGATCATTCAGCGTTCAAATCAGTGGCCAAATTAGAGTTTCCGAAAAAAGAATACACACTTTATTGATCATGGCCCTCACCATGACCCATGTTTGTTTGAGACTTGTTAATGGTGGATAGGGTTCCTTCTTTGGAATGTTTGTCAGCATCAAATTGAGTTATGGACACCACTATAATATACTTATATGTATCATGTATTGATGTCAGCATCTCCATGTGATTCTGATATCTAAAACGTCCTTGCTTTCTCTACTACCTAAGTTGAAACCTTCTCCCCAAAATGAACTCCCCATGTCAGTGTAAAACAAAAAAAATCAGATACTTCATGAAGAGACTACATACGATAATGACATAATGTATATAAGAACCATGTAAAATGATATATCCAATCCCTTGTACAACCCTAATCGCAATTCACATTTTTACTCTCTTCCATTCAAGTATATACTATTATATATATATATATATATATATATATATATATATATATATATATATATATATATATATATATATATATATATATATATATATATATATATATATATTGTGATACAATGTTGAATTTTTTTTATTTTGAAAAAAATAATTTTTTTACGTGCTATACACTATATATGACATACGCTATATATGATGAAACATTTTACACTATGATAACGTAATATATGATATATTATGATATCATAGTGTATGGCGGCTTCAGATGAGAATATAAAATGAATTAAGTGTATCAGTGCTCAAGAATTATACGAAGTTTTGATTTTGTAATGTGTAGGCCTATGATGAAAAATAAAAGGGTACCCAAAGATTGGTCAATAAATTTCTTTCTTTTTATGTGCAAAATGGACTCTTCATGCATGATTCATGTTGAAATATTACATTATACGTGAAAATACTCTCACATAATACATAATTATAATATATAGATATGTGGACTATAATACCCTACACGTATAATACAAAATTATAATATTATCATAACAAAAAAAATTGTAACTTTTTTTTTGGGTAATGAAAAATTTCAATGTTGCAATTCTTTTTCAATGATGTATAAATCAGAATGCAAAACATAAGATATCCAACAATTGAGCCAAAATATATAAATTTGTGAAGATTTGTTAACAGGCATGCAAACGATTTCCCATTCTAATTCTTCAACACAGAGTTTCTTTTCATCGCTTTCATAAACAAGTAAACAACATTTTTCTACCAGGTTTACACCTTTTCAAAAAAAAAAAAGTAAACAACATTTTCATCTTTCTTTAATTTCTCTGTCCCCACAAATTAGGTTATGTTTTTTTTTGTGGAACACAAATTAGGTTATGTCATTGTTTAGTTTAAAGTCTCAAAACTGCTTATGATAAAAGGATTAATTTATGGATTTTCAGAGTATTACGACGGCTCACAATGATGGGATAGGCTTTCATGCGTGGCTGTGCAATTTTTCCATACTTATATATAACTGATGTGGTTCATCTGTTGTTAATATATTATAATATTAAAATAGATGTATTTAAACAAAAAAAATACTAAAAAAGTAGGACAAGTTTTATTGAAAATACGTTACCTACAAAAAAAAAAAAAAAAAAAAGTTGGGTTTTTTTAGTTTTAAGTCCCTATAAATGTGTATATTTAGGGATCGATCCCTCATTTTTCATATTTATTTTTAAGTCCCCCAATTCAACCGTCTATTTGTTTTTTAGTCCATTCGTCAAATGTCAATCCATGCACCGTGGGTTTGTGAAATGTGATTTTATTTTTAAGTCCCTGTAAACTATGTTATTTGGTGATCAGTCCCTCTTTTCTTCATATTTCATTTTAAGTCCCCAACTTCAACTATTTTTTCTTACAAGTCATTGGACAAAATGTCTATATGATTTGGTAAGTTTTTTGATATGTGAAACTGATATACAAAATGTTTGGATAAATATCTAAACCAAAACTACATTTGCATTGTTAAGTGTTTAGTGACAATTTCAGTGTTATTTAACACTGTATATGCCTACCAAATTCAAGATTGCATTTTTATGGTTTTAGCTGTATAATGAGAATTGATTACATAAGAAAATTTTGAGGATTTTA
Source organism: Acorus gramineus (assembly GCA_030737835.1). Lineage (NCBI taxonomy): Eukaryota > Viridiplantae > Streptophyta > Magnoliopsida > Acorales > Acoraceae > Acorus > Acorus gramineus. Next base: position 7,758,191 of record CM060851.1, read on the forward strand.
TCATTATTGAATTTTCATTTAAATGATTTTTTCGTAGTTAAAAATTATGAAATATTAAATTAGATATTCTGAGTGTGTTTAGAATTTTAAATTTAAAAATTTAAATACCATTAAAAAATTTGTATGCAGTTAATGTAAAATTTATTTTGCATGGTTCTAAACTTTTATTTATTTAGAGATTAATGATTTTAGGGGAATCTAACATATTTATTTGACATTTAAGCTACTATTATTTTAGTTTTTATTTATTTATATTTAAAATATCATTCATGAAGGATCTAAGAGTTTTAAATATTAAAATACTTACAAAATCATATAGACATTTTCTTCAGGGACTAATTAAATTTTTATTTTTATTTTTAAGTTCTCACAAACTATAGGATTTAGTGTTCGATCCCTCATTTCTTCATATTTTGGCTTTAATCCCCAGATTTAAAGGATATGTTCCTTTTTAGTCCCTCCCAAGGACTAAAACGAAAATCAAATAATTTAGGGGTAGGTCCCTTCCAGATCGGTCATGTCATATAGACCCGAGTCGGACATCAAATTGCTTCGATTTGAATTATCCGGAGGATATCTTATATATCAAAAAGACACCACGTAATAGTGCACCTGTAAGTCTTCATCGACGTTGTTTTTTGACCGGAAGACCCAGAGCTAACTATAGGGATTTTGGGTTATGGACTAAAAAAAAAAACATATGAGGACTAAAATCAAAATATGAAGAAGTGAGTGACCAATCATTAAATCATATAATTTATGAGGACTTAAAAATAAAAAAACCTATAAAAAAATGTTTGAAGTTGGGGACTTAAAAATAAATATGTAGAAGGGAGGGGCTGATCACTAAATAATATAGTTTATAAGGAGTTAAAAATAAAATCACATTTCACATATTAACGGTGTATGGATAGACGTTAAAAAAAATATGAAGAAGGGAGAGACTGATCCCTAAATATGTATGTTTAGGAGGACTTAAATCTAAAAATCCTTAAAAAGTTTTACCAATACAAAAAGTTTTTAGACAGGTTTTCTTAAAATGTTTTATATTTTAAATTTTGTTATGTGGATATAATAGAACCACATCAGCTTAAAAAAAACAATTCAATATTGCTGTCCTTTAAATATGGGGTTTTTAGTGTTTTGAAATTTCATTTGGCTTAAGAGGTCCAAATCCTTGAGATGGAACACTATCATGAGGCCCTAACTAAATGGGTCCATTAAAAAATTGAATGAAAAAGAGCAAAATAAATTGTAGCTCTTCAAGTAGCCCAAATAACACTTGAGGAGCAGGGGAGGCGCAGGTTCGGAACCTCTGTTCCGAAATAACAGAGGTCCTCTGTTTCGACCAATAGGAAGACGACGTGTGGCAAGTTTATCACGTGCTCTCACGTGATGGTAACTTAACAGAAACAGAGGAAAATACTCCGTCTCCTTCTCTCCTTCCGTCTACGATCACGCAGGGTCTCTCTCCTCCCTCAAAACAAACCAAAAACCCTAACCCCTCTTTCGAAACCACCGAGCAGCAATCACCGACTGCCTCTATCCGCCGACCACCAAGCAACAACCACAGACCGCCCCTCGCCACCACCACTGCCGCCACCGCCATCTCTTCTTTTCGAAACCCATAACCGCCCCCCTTCGAAAACCCACCTGTAACCACCGCCTTCCGACGCCGTCGCCCCTCGCCACCACCACTGCCGCCACCGCCATCGAAGCCCCAGTTCATCTTCCTCGTTGTGATGGCCAACGTCGACCTCTAAGGGGACACCGACTGGGACCTCTGTTGCCTGATATCCGATCTCCGGTCCCCGCCACCACGGTCGTCGCCGTCGCCCGGAAGGAGCGTCGACACCTACTGCTTGAGGCGGGCGTGCCCCACTTCGACACCTCGCTCTCTCTTCGGTGGGTTTTATTGGGAGGGATTCATTGAACAAGATCTAAGGAAAAGTTGATTTTTTTTCTCTCCCACTTCTTTGGGTCATCTAATACATGGAATTTGGACTGATTTGAAGTGAGAAGGCAAATTGTCAGGACATCATTGCAAGTGAGAAGGCATTCTTGGCTCTGAAGTTTTTAATTTTTTTTTTGGTGGGTTCCAAATATAACCATTTTAAACTCTGCAACTCTTTGGAACTAGACATAGATCTGATAATATGGTGGATCTTACCATTTTAATTTTTTGTAAGAATTGTTAGAGATGCTTATGTTGTTGGGAAGGGGATTTGAAGAGGGGGATGATTATTTATGGGTGTCTAACAATTGCCTTTTGTTAGGGAAATTTTCATTGAAAATGTTTTTATATCAATTACATGATATCTATTGTTGATCCACATGGGAAATTTTTTTTTTTTTTTTCTGACAGGCTATTCAGGCTTGAAGGGGGAAATTTTTAAGTTCTTATTAAACTTGTGGAGAGAGAATGTGTATGACATGTAGCCTTTGTATTTTAATTTTTTTTTCTGTTTTGGGTTTTCAATTCTAAGTAATAAATTGAGATTGAATGCCTACCCTTCACTTGAAAAAACAAAAAGAAAAAAACTGTGATGCTGATGATGACATGAATTGAATGGGTCCTGAAGTTGGTATGATATATTTGTGTGTGTGTGTATTTGGAGATTATTTTTTGTGGAGTTATTTTAATTTGTTGTAGATGATATAGATTTTTTGTGATTTGATTTTTATATTTTTGTGGCTTTTAGATCTAATCTGATATTTTTTTATGAGTTATTTAATTTCATGCCAATATATAATTATGTTTTTAATTATGTCTTTTTCTTAAAAGGTGATTATTGATATCAATATGGAAGGTGACAATGAGTGTATTGATGAATGTAATGATAATGGTGTGCCTGAAGTTGGTATGGCATTCGATTCCGAAGAGAGTGCATATCAATTTTACAACGCATATGCAAGATCAGTTGGATTTAGCATCCGAAGAAGTGGCGTATCGAAGTCTAATGGTATAGTGACAAAGCGAAAATTTTGTTGTTCTAAAGAAGGGATGAAAGGGGTTGATAAGCGAAAAGTCTTGCACCCGCAGCCGGATACAAGAACAGGATGTGAGGCACATATAGTTATCATTTATCAGTCTTCTGGTGCTTATTGTGTCACTAAATTTGAACAAAACCACAATCATGATCTTGTAACAACCCCTTTGCGTCACAATTTGAGGTCTCACAGAAAAATTGAAAAGGCTCAAGCTGCTCAGGTTGATATTATAGATGGGTCAGGATTGGCACCAAAAACCGTTATGGATTTGATGAGTGGACAAGTTGGAGGCAGAAGGAATCTTGGTTTTGTCTTAAATGATGTGAAGTCTTACTTGCGCACTAAAAGAGAAAGTAGAATGGAAAATGGTATTGCGGGTGCTCTTTTTCAGTATTTCAACAACAAGCAACAGCAAGATCCATCATTCTTTTACTCAATGCAACTTGATGCCGATGAACAAATAACTAATGTGTTTTGGGCCGATTCTAGGTCTATTGTCGATTATGCACATTATGGTGATGTAATTTGTTTCGACACGACCTATCGCACAAATAATCATGGGAGGCCATTTGCACCATTCGTTGGAGTGAATAATCATAGACAAACAATTATTTTTGGTGGTGCATTGCTTTATGATGAGACAGCCGACTCGTTTATTTTGTTATTTGAAACTTTTCTTCAAGCAATGTCAGGGAGACGTTCGAAGACTATTCTAACAGATCAATCAGCGGCGATGGCCAAAGCTATTTTAGTTGTCCTACCAGAGACTCATCATCGGCTATGTCTGTGGCACTTGACCCAAAATGCAACAAAACATCTTGGACATCTTTATGCTATCGAAGGCTTCAGAAGTTCCTTCTATGCTTGTATTTATGGGTACGAGACGGAGGATGATTTTCTATATGCTTGGGATAACATGCTTGAGAAATACAATCTTCGAGATAATAAATGGCTTCAACAAACTTTTGTTGAGAAGGAGAAATGGGCTCTAGTGTATGGGAGAGACACATTCTGCGCGGATATGAAGAGTACACAACGTAGTGAAAGCTTCAATGCTCTTCTGAGACGCTACCTGAACTCAAAGCATGATCCATTGCGTTTCTTTCAGCATTTTGATAGGGTTATGGATGATCGGCGTGAAAGTGAATTGAGTGCTGATTTCAAGATGATGAATACAGTACCGGTAATTCCATTTCATGCTTTGATGATGACATGTGTCACAAAGGTTTACACGCCAGAGATATTTGAGTTATTTCAAGCAGAGTATGGAAAATTTTTGAATTGTTCTATCTACATTCATCGGGAGGTGGGACATATGATAGAGTACAAAGTTCGTAGAGATTGTGGCAGTGAAAGAACCATTTTTTATAATTCATCTAATGAGATGGTCACTTGTAGCTGTAAAAAATTTGAATTTATGGGTATCCAGTGCTGTCATGTTCTAAAAGTTCTTGATCACAGAAATATTAAGGAGCTTCCACAACAGTATATCTTGAAGAGGTGGACAAGATATGCAAAATCCGGTGTTGTGCATGATATGTGTTCTTCTTCAGTACAAGTTGATGCTATTTCTGATTTGGGAAGACGATTTCAACAATTAAGTCATGGTCTCATTCAAGTGGCATCCAAGGCATCTGAAACAGATCATTCAACAGAGCTACTTAAACGTCGCACAAAAGAGATAATGGAGGAGGTTGAGATAGATTTGCGGACATCATCTCAAAATTTGCAAGATGACAATGAGCAACATGAGGTGGAAAGCAATCTGAACAATGAGATTGCTAAAGGCTTTAAAAGAAGAGGAAAGAAGACTGTGGGAGGGAAGCCTCAAAAAAGATGGATCGGCGCGTTGGAGAAGGGATCACGAGGTCAAAGCTCTCAAACTCAACGTGTGTCCCAACATGCGTCCCACATTGCGATTGAGAGCCCTCAAACATTTGCGCAAGGAATGAGAGCCCCCATAGTTGGGAACTACGATAGCAGTCAAGGAATGACTTCAATGACTCAATTGCTTCAGGTACATTTCATTTTTTTTTTTTGTCGTGGAGTGGAATTTATATTTCATATATACTTCAATGATGTTAAATCAATTCTATCGCAGGCACAGGAATCCCTTTTTTATCCTACTCAAATGAGTGAAGCATCAAATTTTTCTGAAGAATGGAGGAGGAGCACAGATTTTTTATTGTCATGTGTAATGTTAATTTTTAAAATACACTAGTATACTTGATTTCATTTAATGAGTTCATCACAAAAATTAACATAGATAAATTTATATTACAGGTGCTAGATGGAGTTTGGAGTCTTACACAATTCAAGGTTGTCTGGACTGCTTTTGTCTCTTGGAGTTGCATCTATTTCCATATTCAGTGGAGTGGAGTTGTCCTCAAACATTATAGTGTGTGTGTTCTGCATTTTGCGATTATATTATGTATTGTGGAATTCTGATTATATTATGTATTGTGGAATTCTGAATGTAGTGTGTTGAATTTCAAAATGTAATGTGTTGAATTTGAGGTGAAGAATTTTAAGGTTCAGGGGAATCTCATCAAGACTCAATAGCATCCTTCCTTGACACACCCACATAAAACATCTTCCCAAAGATGTTCAGTTATCTTTCAATAATATATACAAACCAAGAACACTGTCTTTACAAAATTCAAACTGCTTCAGTTAACAGGCATTGCGATGGAGCACTCAAGCAATTGGAGTCAAGTGGGGGACTTATGCATTTCTCTTTCATGAGTATTTGGACAGTGAAGTGATAATCACATCTTACATGAAACAAGAATGAAAATAGAGTATAGGGAAGTTTACAATACATTAAACTTGTACAAAAATTTATTCTAGTGGACAACCATATAGCTTTCCCACATTCTTTTTTTTAATATATAACCCTTGTTCAGAAAGGGTCAATTTCTTATAAGTTCATTGACAACTTCAACAATGCTCCATGCATGAGGGGAGAAAGAAAAACAATGGATACAATGCATCAACAGAAAAAAGTCCAACTGTTCAAGAACTCATCCAACTTGACACACAAATGACAGTTCATATAACAGATAAAAACATCAAAGCACCCTCATCAAATTCGAAAACATTATTTTTGCCTGGAACATTATTTCCAGTTAATATGAAGTTACTCTTTACAAAACGAGTCCTGGATCATTATGAGTTTGAATCAGCATGCAGTGTAGAAGTCGTGATGTCATCTTTGCAGACACAAACACAAGGCGATAATGCAGAATGGCATGAAACATAAATAAAATAACTTGAAGAACAGATTCTATATAGTATTCAGTGAACTGATTAATTTTTACACCTTCACAATCTACAACTTCATGGACAATGCAATGAGGTTGAGCCATCCAGAGTTGAGCACTTCACATGGAACCCACAGGACACAGTTGAAGATCCCTCTCATTATAACATTATACAAGCTTCCAAAAAACTACCATGAACCTCATGTCCCCATCTCCTACACCAACACATAGCTTCCTCTGTTATGCTTCCAGAAACATCAAAATGAAACATTCATTCAAATACTAATTCAAATACAAACTTTCATAACCATACACATTCCTTCAAACACAGATGTCCACAACCATAACCTATTGTCCCAAATCAAAATTACAACTCCAAGGCATCAAAACCAACCAAAATTACATGTGATAAAAAATGAGGGTGAGAATTGTGAGAATCAGGACCAACAAGAAAATAGTACATCCGAACTGGCAAGTATGATATGAGTGATAGGCAAAACAACTGATGTAGGTGGGCATTCATGTGGATGCTGAGCTTGTACTACCTCTCTTTGCAGTGGATCAGTTTGGGAAATCATGCATGTAGGTGCTGAGCTTGAACTACCTCTCTTTGAAGAGGTCAGCAATGGAGTGGAATGGTCAGTAGTGGAGTGGACGGCATGCTTGGTAACAAATTCATTGGCCTCCTCAAGATTTTGGAAGCCCCTGAATATTGGCTCTCGTAACTCATGTATTTGTGCTTTGCATTCAGGCCAATTCGTATACACGCCTGGGGTCCTACCTATTGCAACTGCGTAATACTTAAATTTTGCCATGAACCTATAATAAAACATATCATTCATCTCATATCATTCCAAAAATTAGTACATGATTCAAACCAACTCAAATAATGAATCCAAATGAGCATACATAAAAAACCGTATGAACCAAACTATCAAAAATTACATACCCACTAAAGATTTCAGTGGAAAATGAGAACTAAAGGCAAACAGAAAAAAGAAAGCTACTACAAACAGCATTACAATAAACCCAAGAAGCAAAAGAAAAGAAATCATATAAAGGACCACAAGAGAAGAGAATAAGACCCATTCAATTCATGTCATCATGAGCATCACAGTTTTTTTCTTTTTCTTTTTTCAAGTGAAGAGTAGGCATTCAATCTCAATTTATTACTTAGAATTGAAAACCCAAAACAGAAAAAAAAAAAATACAAAGGCTACATGTCATACACATTCTCTCTCCACAAGTTTAATAAGAACTTAAAAACATTTCCCCCTTCAAGCCTGAATAGCCTGTCACAAAAAAAAAAAAATTTCCCATGTGGATCAACAATAGATATCATGTAATTGATATAAAAACATTTTCAATGAAAATTTCCCTAACAAAAGGCAATTGTTAGACACCCATAAATAATCATCCCCCTCTTCAAATCCCCTTCCCAACAACATAAGCATCTCTAACAATTCTTACAAAAAATTAAAATGGTAAGATCCACCATATTATCAGATCTATGTCTAGTTCCAAAGAGTTGCAGAGTTTAAAATGGTTATATTTGGAACCCACCAAAAAAAAAATTAAAAACTTCAGAGCCAAGAATGCCTTCTCACTTGCAATGATGTCCTGCAAATTTGCCTTCTCACTTCAAATCAGTCCAAATTCCATGTATTAGATGACCCAAAGAAGTGAAAGAACGAAAAAAACTAACTTTTCCTGAGATCTTGTTCAATGAATCCCTCCCAATAAAACCCACCGAAGAGAGAGCGAGGTGTCCAAGTGGGGCACGCCCGCCTCAAGCAGTAGGTGTCGAAGCTCCTTCCGGGCGACGGCGGCGGCCGTGGCGGCGGGGACCGGAGATCGGATATCAGGCAACAGAGGTCCCAGTCGGTGTCCCCTTAGAGGTCGACGTTGGCCATCACAACAAGGAAGATGAACTGGGGCTTCGATGGCGGTGGCGGCAGTGGTGGTGGCGAGGGGCGACGGCGTCGGAAGGCGGTGGTTACAGGTGGGTTTTCGAATGGGTTTCGAAAGAGGGGCGGTCTGTGGTTGTTGCTTGGTGGTCGGCGGATAGAGGCAGTCGGTGATTGCTGCTCGGTGGTTTCGAAAGAGGGGTTAGGGTTTTTGGTTTGTTTTGAGGGAGGAGAGAGACCCTGCGTGATTGTAGACGGAAGGAGAGAAGGAGACGGAGTATTTCCCTGGGTTTCTGTTAAGAATCCATCACGTGAGAGCACGTGATAAACTTGCCAGACGTCGTCTTCCTATTGGTCGAAACAGAGGACCTCTGTTATTTCGAAACAGAGGTTCCGAACCCGGGAGGCGCCACCTTTTACTAGATGGGTCAATTCAATTTTTTTTTAACAAAAAAAAAATAATAATCCCACCCAAAATTTATACCACTCCATCAAATTAGTGGAATCATAATAATATAACCTCGCCCAAAATTTCACTCGTTAAAAAATATACAAAGACTCTAAAACAATAATAAAACTAAAAAAATGATATGTCTAACTCCTATTGTAGTCCATATCAGGTCTTTTTTTTAAAAAAATCATATACTCTCCAATTGAAGTGCATTCTATTATATGAAATGAAACATTTACTGAGTGCATTAGCACTTATGAAACACTACCCCATTTAATATTACGGTAGCTCATTTTTTTCAAGTTAAAAAAATGATAAAAATTAGTACATTTTTTTCAAGTTAAAAAAATGATAAAAAAATTTACGTCGTAAATTATTATAGAACCCTATACACTACGATAACGCAATATATATTACGGTATCATAGCTAACATATAAGACTGTAAAACAAGTTGTAAAATGGATTGAGTGTATTAGCACTCATAAAACACTACTCCATTTAAAAAAAAATCATGGGACAAGTGACTCAGTGATCACCTACCCATTTAAAAAATCAAGTAAATAATCATGGATTTGGTTTGGATTCAGCTATATAATATAAGAGTAGATTTTTTAAAAAAATTTTAAAAATTATTTATTTTATAATGATCCTATTTATAAAAATTCCTCGAGCCGCCACTGTGACGAGGAGCATGAAAAATACTACTACTTTTTACAAAGCTAAATTTTTTTCTAATATTAATAAAACCCCTAGTGGGGTTCCTCCTAGACACCCACTTCAAGCCCGAGCAAATTTTTTAAGTATGTATGTATATTTAAATAAATGCATTCCTAGGAGATGAATTTGAATCTTATTGCTGTGGCTCAGAACTTTGCTATCAGTTTGAAATTCCATCTTTTAAGGGGCATCCAATTTGTTTTGGTAGAAGATCTTGAATTGGTTGACTACACGCCTGGCATGGGTGATGAGATTCTTTGATATTGTTTCACCTTGTGTTTGCTAGTATTATGAACCAAGACGGGTGTGCATGCTATAAGTCTTAAGTGAATGTAAAAACAATGAGTTTATAAATTATGTTGTAGACTATGATGTCATTTTTTGAAAAGCAGTCATTCCCAAATTGATTTCTGAATTTTCTGTCTGATAAAAATTGTGTAAGTTGTAAACTTAGGGGAAAAATCTGTCACAATTAATCTTTCTCAAACAACATGCTGCCGGAATGTCAGACAGAAAGTTTTATGGAGCTTATTCATGCAATATAAGTAGGCCATGTTTTTATTAATGCTCTAGAATTGAGCAAGTAGCTTGTAGTGGTTCACATACAATCTTATGTTTTCAACGTACTAATTCCTTTGTTATTGTGTGAAAATATAATGTTGCATTATGGATATTGCCCGTGACTATAGAATGTAAAATTTGAATGAGCCAATACAATCAAGATGTTTCCAGAAAGTATCAGTATTTTCTGTTTGAGTATCACACAGAGATACGGAACTTATTGCTTGTTTATTAATCAAATATCCAAGCATTGTAGGTTGTTGCTGAAGCTTGACTGCCTCTGTGTGCATGTAAGATGTAATTTCTTGACTAGGTTTACCACATTGCCATTGTCATAATAACCTTTGTGCAACCATGTATTGATTTTGTCAAACATCAAAATTTCTGATGTTAATTGCTGATAATTGTTTCTATTAGAAAAAGGAGCAGTGTATTACTTTATCTTTAGCACCCCTAATAATTGATCTGATAAATGATATGCAATTTCTGACCGACAACAATTAAAATAGAAAAATTGTTATGACAAAGAATCATGCACTGATTAATAATCTAAGCAGCTGAGGCATTGGTGATTTTAATGTTACTGCGGAAACCCGGTAATTAACTACTATAATGTTAAACAATTTCATGTATTTGTTTGTTCATAAATGGTGTATCAAAAACCATTTCCTGTATTTTCTGTTAAACACCTTAAAACCCTGATGGATGTGTTTATACTTTATAGTGCATGTTATGACATGATGCATCTGAATTGCCTCAAGAACTGAGATGCTATTGGCTCATTTTGTGTGTGGTTCTTGTTTGCAAATCTGAGCCCGTAGTAAGATATTAAGTACAAACTGTTGTGGTTGAAAATTAACAAATTATTGGGTGATTCCATGGAAATATTCATTTCACTTGCCGACATTAATTTTTGCAAAAGTTTCTTTTGATCTCAAGATGATCCTGTGTCTTGGCTCTTGATTAAATTTTTTTATTTTTTAGAAGATTATTTTATAATGGAATTTTTGAATATATACTCTTGTTAAATTATAATATTATGAAAATACCTTTGTTAAATACAAAGTGCAAAAATACCTCTTGAAATCCTTAAAGTTGTGCAACTGTGCCCCTGAGTTAAACTTCGTCTTCCCTAGTCGATTTTCACCGTTTTCTCTATGTTAGAGGGTGGCAAATTACCCTTGCACCCTTTGTAGTTGATTTTAACCTCTCAAATCCCCCCCCCCCCCCTCTTCAAAACCTCTCTTCTTTTTCTTCATCTTCTTTTTCTCTATCATTTCATCCCTCTTGTACACATTGTGTACTCCTTTTTCATCAAGTCTCTTATTCTCTTTCCCCTAAATTGTCCAACAATAAGCATCTCCTCGCAAACCTCTTCAATGGTTGAAGGTCAACCGAATCCCACTTGCCATTGTTCATTAGAAAGGCTTTGATTAGGGTTCCAGGGGAGAGTATCTTCAATGGGGGACGGGTAGGGTTTCTGGGAAATAGAGTTTAGGTTCTTGAATGGGGGAGAGTATTTCAAACAGGGGCTAGGGTTTGTGAGAAAATAGAGTTAAGTTTTTTTTCTTTAGGTTACTTAGGGTATTTAGGTTATTTCGTATGTTAGGTTAGGGTTTTTAACCATAGGTAAACTACGGTTCTTAACAGCGTCAATGATAAGTGTATGGTTGCACAACTTAAAGGTTTTTGAGTGGTATTTTTGCATTATGTATTTTAACAGGGGTGTTTGCACAATATTGAAATTTAACAGGGGTATATATACAAAAATCCCTTTTCTAATTACATGATAATTGTTCCGTATCTGATTTTGTGCTTTGTCTGTTTTGTTGAACAGATGATTGATGATCAAGACTTGGGGTTCTTCGCCAATTTGCTTGGCATCTTCATATTCATCTTGGTGATTGCTTACGATTACGTTATGGTAGACCCAAAATATGAAGGGAACTAAAGATGTTTGATGGCTATGTATATATGTAGGCAGACAATTTTCCCAATCTAGTAGAGGCATGAAGAAACTCTGAATGTTTTTATTGCATGCTTTACCCACTATTTATTAGGCAGACAATTTTTCTAAACTTGAATTTGCTATTCCTCTTGATTGGCTTGTGTGCTGTAATTTCTTAATGTGTCTTTGATAGTTTTATACTTTTATAACATGCATCATTAAACATAGTATAAACACCATATTTTCTATCCTCCAATCTTTCATTAATTGCATATTGCTGACGTTATAATGGAACGACATTTTGCTCCAATTGAGATTCTTCAGGTTCTGCCGAAGCTATGTGATGCATATCATATCTTTTATCTGTCATCTAATATGCTTCCCTTTCACTGATAAAACTTTAGATTTGCATTTGATTTGCCCCAGATGTGTGAAATTCATGAAAACATGATGTTATTAAACACAGAGTGGCTGTATTTTTGTTTTACTAATATTACAACCACATAAACATTCTGATTCAATCAAGTCAGGGTCACACATTTACTTCTTGTATCTTGTAATAAATCTCACACAGGTTTATGTGGCTTGAAGGATTCTCCTTCTGAAGCAGTTCTTGGAGTCCCACCTCAATCTCTCTTGTTCCCCTCATCAAGCCATGAATACAGAACCCTAATGTACTCAGCCTCAAAACCATCTCTCTCCCCGAACCCTCCTTGATTCCATTGGCTTCAGTTCTCTCTGTTACTTCCTGACCATGTTCAAGAAAACCATCCAAAATCCTCTCCATCTCCTCTTCTTCCATCCCCAGAACCTGCCTCCTCTCTTTGCTCGAACCCTTCCCCGACTCGATATCACTCGTTCCTTCATTGGCATCCATCATTGACAGTGACTTGATTTTTAGTACCTCTTCAAATCTGGACACCGAAAGACCGACCTCTTCCACGAACACCTCAAGATCTTCACTGATGAATTCCTCCTCCATAACATAAGTCATGAATAGCAGGAACTCTGAAACCTTTGACAAGGAGTTCAAGGCCTTCTTATAACAGGCTCCAGGGAAAGGTAGGAACCAAAAGTTAGGCTCAGCTTCTGCTTCTTCAATGAACTTACAGAGTTGTCCAATGTCCTTGCTCAGCTTCTTCTGCTGCTCTCTGATCTCTAATGATCGAATCGCTCCAACGCACTCGCGAAGGCTTGTGAGACAGTTGCAAACTTGGTTCTTCGCTAGCGTAGAAGCTCTGGCGGGATGTGAGACCAGATCGACCAAAATCGAGCAGAACAACCCGATGAACGTCTCGGAGATCCTCATGATCGTGAACTGTGCCGGGGTTCCGTAGTTCCTCCGCCCGAGCACGATTAATGCCGACACCACAGCCGCGGTCGCGCCCGCCTGCCTGTACATCCTGCTCTTCCTCAGGAATCCGGTGAAGATGATCCACGGGAGGAGGACAAGGAACCGGAGCTCCATCAGGTGTTCGGAGATGAGCGAGCCGAACACGCCGTAAACGGACCCCAATACGGTGCCCTGCGCCTTGAGGTTCGCCAATTTGAAAGTTGGTTCCCTGCCCGGGGTGAACCCGGTGGCCACGATGAGCCCGGCCCAGTGCCCATTGCCTGGGCTGAAGACGGTCCCTAAGAGGACTGCGAGGCCTAGTGAGACGGCGCACCGGACCGCTTCAGTGAGCCGGGGTTTATCGAACCAATGATTATTGTCCGCCGATTTTTGTTTTGTTGGGCTGACGGGGGTGGTATTGTCATCAGTTGCGACGGAGGGGGCCACGCGGGTTTCAGTTGTGCGGGCAGAAAGCGAGGTGTAGGCCTGTTTGAAGAGGTCCATGCAGAAGAGGAAGAATAGAAGGGGGAGGTCTTGGGGGGTTGTTGGGAAGTTTAGATGGACTGTTTCAGGGGAGGTCTTGTTTTTTAGTGTGTTTAGGAGGTGATTGAGGTTTTGGTAGTCTGAGGCTTTGATGGGGAATGAGTGGGTGTTGATGAGAGAGAGCTCCATGCCTTTCAGGGGGGTTTCCAGGGCTTGTAGCCTTTCAGGCAGTGGCTTGCAATTGGTTGGCATGATGCTGATGATCTTTGGTGTCTCCCACTGAAGGCTTGCCTGTTGAGTGTTGTTTACTGTTAGTCATCACTCAACAAAAATATATATAAAAACACTTTTAATTTTTTAGGAAGCTGAGTTCTTGAAACCTATTTCTAAATAAATAAAAAATTAAGTTGAAAAGAAGTGGTTTAATCTAGCATTTTCATAATCGGTTGATATAACTTCCTACAAATTTAGTATATTTTTTTTAAGAAATACAAATTTAGTTTTTAACTCAATTTTTAGGGAGAAGTTAATATCCAACCCATTTTCAGACGGGGGCATTAGAAGATTATACAAGTGTTCGTGCTTTCTAAGGATCAAGTACATGTATACGAGACCATGAAGACCTGAGCAATTTCAATCTGATTCAACCCTAATTCGTTGCAGTTTCTCTTGTTAGAAGTAGGTGGTAGAGTGGACATTCAAAAACATATGCAAGTCGTGTATATGAATGACAAACTTACATATGGTGGACAAACCACTACAACACTACTTATACTAAAAAGTTTGAGACTCATAAGAACCAGCTGATAGAATTGTACACCTGCTCCCGGTCAAGACAAGAATTGACCCCTCATCCATGAAGGGAGGAAGGTGTCCCTCTTAACACCAGACCTAAAGCCTATGGGACCACATTACATGATTTGAAGTTCCCATGCAATAATATAACAAAAATAACAAATAGTTATGCATGTTAAGTGCAAACTGCAAGACCCATTAGTTCTGTATGAAATTATCATGGACATCAAGGTAAAATGTTCTTGTATGATCCAAAGTGAGAACAAGCTGATCTCAAAAAAAAAAAATGCAGAAAATACAGAATGAAATTAAAGCTCGATCTTACTTGCTTGAGCTTTATATGTTGGAGAAGCTTAGCTCCTTGGCACGATAAGGACCTCGCTTGAGAGATGTAGGCATCAGCGGAATCCTTGTCATCCGCACAAAAGGCTTTGATCAACAATCTCGCCTTCTCCGTCATTATATTTGTGAATCGCCTCGAGTTTTTCTTGACCTACATAAGATACATCACAAACATTTTTAAAAAATGACTGAATATCAATTTTTTTTTTTATATATATATATATTTTTTTGAAAATGGTAGATATTTGAGGGACTCTTCTGTGACTGACTTTATTGAATATCAAGGTTGAATTATTTAATTAGTGTCACATCTTAATAACCTATCAAGGGATGATTGTACACCAACTCAAGGATCGAGGGCGTATGTTGTGCGGGGCGAGGGCGGTTTTTTTCTGAGGGGTTTTATTTGTGTGGAGTAGTAGTCCTTTCTATGGTTTGTTTTTGTATTTCGAGAGATTCATGAGACATCTCTTCTACTTGACATTTTCTCGAAGGGATGTAGAGTGGACCGTGTTTTATAGTGGCATTCTTTCTTATATTTATCTAATTTGGGCATTTCCTTTCTTAATATTAATTAAGGCTGGATGCATACCATTACCTTAAAAAAAAAATCAAATGATGACATATGCATGTGCGTTTAAATCTCTCATGTTCTTTTAGTGTAAAAAAATCGAGTTTGAAAAGCTATGGCAGAGTTTTTCAGAAGCTTTTTTTGAATAAGCTCAAAGATTATAGAAATCTTTGCTTTTTAATCTCACATCCAAATGAAGTTTAATGTTTTTGGTTTTTGTGTTTCTAAGATTTTTAGATGAGTATCAAACCATTTCTTAGCAGTTTGGTAGATGTATCACCTCTTATTTTGTTTTATTTTTAAAATACATATACATGTATGGTTATAGAGAGAAGACACTAGGTTGATAAAAATTATCATAAGTTTTTTATTCTTACATCTTGGATGAAGATAGTTTTAGAAATGATCTTATTTTCACATGAATTAAATGCACGTGTTTTAAAACATCTAAAGTTAAATTAGCTTTTCAAAAAGTAGAAAAATAATATTCAATTACAAACGAGGAATAAATGAGCTTTTTTTTTTTATAAAAAAATACTTTTTTGTTTTTTTAAGGAGATTAAAAAGAATAAAAGATTGTGATCTACAATCTAATTTCAAAAGTAGTTATAAGCGAAAGAACCTCTCTTCAAACATATTTTTAAACACAATAAAAAATGGTATAATCACAGGATTCAGGGGTTGAGGTTGAGATTTATGTATAAGGGATAGAGTTAGATTCAACGCAAATAGAATAATTTGATTATCCAATAAATTTATGACTGTCCAATCTTATCATTTTAAAATAACATATTAAAAATTATTATGTGTGACTCTCATTTAAAAGAAAAATTTAATATTAAAATATCTCAATTATAATAAATAAGATGAAATAGTGGTTATACTCATAATCATGACATTACATGAGACTCTAAATATGGCTTTTAATTGAGACTATATATATATATCAAATTCCTTTTATCAATAATGTACCGAATGCACAAGCAACAAATAATTATCACCTCGCGACACGCCAGCCTCGGATAAGGTAAAGCAAGCGCGATGAGCACCGCAGCCGCGCCAATGACCGCGCTCGCCGCCACGCGCACCGGGTGCATAACCGTCTCCGCCTCGCCAACCCCTCCCACCCGCGCGAACGCGGTTGCGTAAACGATCACGGTCTGTCCGAGCGCCACCCGCTTAGCAATGGGGCGGGTCCGGGACCCGCCCATCGCGACCAAAAACGCGGTCACCGCCACCATCAGCGGCGCCGCCAAAGGCGCCGCGAGCGCGCGCGGCACGGCGCGCTCGATCAAGAATAGCCCCAACGCCGCGGGCGGGGTCGCCTGCACGACCCCCAAGAGCGCGTCCGCGGCGCCCGCGACGGCGTCGCCGAGGGTGGCGTCGCCGCCGCCGGTGATGAGGATGGCGGTGACGTAGGAGAGGGCGGGGAAGGAGAGTTGGCGACGGAGGGCGGAGGGGAAGTAGATGGTGGCGCAGCCGACGAGGACGCACGCGGAGGCGGTGCGGAGGGCGGAGGAGGCGACGGAGCGCCATTGATGGCGGTGGAAGGTCGTTGTGGTGGTTGTTGAAGTGTTCATGTTTTTGGGGTTTGGTTTTGAAACTGGTTTGGGTTTCATGCACGCGCGGCGACGTGTGTTTTGGTGGGTGAGGAGGGTGAAGTGGGGGGGTGATCTTTGTAGTGAAGAGGAGGTGACATTGTGGGTCATCCAAGGT
The DNA here is from genome assembly GCA_030737835.1 of Acorus gramineus. Classification (NCBI taxonomy): domain Eukaryota; kingdom Viridiplantae; phylum Streptophyta; class Magnoliopsida; order Acorales; family Acoraceae; genus Acorus; species Acorus gramineus. The sequence continues at coordinate 7,775,270 of CM060851.1, forward strand.
GGACCTTCTATTTATTTTATTTTATTTTTATGGTGTATGTTGTTTGATTTATGAAAATTTCGTACGTAATTTGAATACGGATCGGTTGGGGGACGGGCTTTGTAAATTATGACATCAATTTTTTTTTTTTGAAATTATCATTTTATTTGGTATGAAAAATCACTGTGCCCGTTCTGATGAAAGAAAAGGAAAAGAATAAAAAGGAATATGGGAGAATAATATTAAAATGCTTTTGTTCTTAAGGAGTAGGGGATATGTATAGGCTAGAATATGTAGAAATAAGTTGATATTAGGGTATAGGTCTCGTACGGAAATAGCTTTGTTGAGTCCTGTCAATATTGAATTGCACGACATATTAATCAAATAATATTGTCTATGAATCGAACTGCACAATCAATTGTTGAGTATATTTTTCACTCTCCTATTGGATCCAGTCAACTATTGGATAAAACATGGATTCTTAAATACCATCAATATTTAATAGAGAGTGGAACATGTACTTGAGAATTGGTTATGTAGTTCGATTAATAAGTTGTACAGTTCGATATTGACATGACTGACCGAATGCAGTCTTCACTGGATCCGGACTCCTGATATTAATATTTCAGGTCCTCTGAAATTATGTTATTCTACTTAATCTATTTCACTGGTATAAAGCAGCTAGTCTCGCATATCACATGTTATCACCTCTTACATATCAAGGGCCCACGTGAAATTAATTTTTTTATATTTTATAAAGTCTTATCTACAACTTATTTATTATCAACTAAACAATAAAAAATTTATCATTATATTTTTTAATAAAAATAATTAAAAATATAATCAAACATAAAATAATTTATTATCTATCTATACTGAAATAGCTATATATACAAAAATAGTTTATGTCACTACATAGTGCGGTAGTTTTATAACCGGTGAAAATGTAACTATTTGACTTTTAAATGGGTGTTAAAATGCTATAAATGATTAATCATAAAATGTTATCGCAAAATTGTCAGAAGTTTACAGCAAACTTGGACAAGAGTACACGAGAGACACAATTTTTTTGTGTTTTGGCCTAACTCTATGTATCCACGAAATAAATTGGACAGTATCCACTATAATAAAGATGAGACGTACATAATTTGTAAAGGGGACACAAATTTTTTTCCCTAAGTTATCCCTCTCAAAATCTATAACAAATTTTTTTCCCTAAGTTAAAAATATACAAAAAATGTATAACAATCTAAGGTTGATAACTTGATATAACAATGCATAAGAAATTAATAACAATGTATTACATGGAAATTCATGAATTGATTGATATATTTTAGCAAAGCTCGCCAATTTCCACAGATCCCATTGGTCCCACGTAGATCACCAGAGGCACTGTCTTTGATTCATGACTGCTCTCTTCTTCATCACAGTACAAATTTTTGTGAAGTGAAACATGTAGATCTTCATTTTTTATGGAAGAGAATATATAATTTTTTTGTTACATGATTATTGAAATCCCAGCCTATCGGGTCATTGGATACAAATTCTGTTGTTAACCGTTCAGGGCGGCACCACCTATAATGTCTTGGAGTCAATTTACCCCCATCACATTTTTTTTTAAAAAAACCTTAAACTACTATTATCACCCTTTCAAATCATAGCAACCCAGCCTATCACATAACCCCACCAGCTCACCAATGACCCCACCAGCTCACCTAGATTATATACTTAAAACTCTCAAATTACACCTGTGACGGTGTTACCCTAATAAATATTAGATCTAAATCATCCTTCATCTCTTTTCTTTAATGATTTTTTTTTTATTAATGTAAGTTGTTGTTCTATTTTCAAAAGAAAAGTTTATGTTTTTTATAACAGTCTTGCTACATGGACCCTAAAGTTTAGGCCCCATTGAGAAGCCCCAATAGGTGTCATTATTTCATTGGTTCTCTGTTTAACTTAAAAAAAAAAAAAGACAAAAAGGACAAAAACAATACTACTCTTTCTTTAAATTTGAGTTTTCATTTATAAGAAAAACAATCTCTCATTACTAGTAACCACCTCCCAATACAACACTCTATCTTTTGAAAAATTTCATTTTTACCCTCCTATGTCATCGCCACTTCAAAAATTCATTCTGGTTGACCTCCTCATCTCCAACGATCGGTGTCACCACCATTTGATTCCTCTCGTCACTTTTTATCATATGAGATGGAGATCAGCTATCTTTCGAGCCCTGACTTCTACCTCCTTGACCTTCACCTCCACTTTTTTTTAGATACAGCTACAAATACATATACAGATTTAGATACAGACATATATTAGTTTCTTCAGATACAGATGTATCTAAAAAATTTCAAATATAGATAAAGATGAGTATATTAGTTTTTTTAGATACAGATACAAATTTAGATAATTTTTTCAGATACAAATGCAGATACAGATACAGATTTAGATACAATCCTATATTAGTTTTTTCATATACAAATACAGATACAAATTTAGATACAGATGAAAAATTTTCAGATAAAAATTCAGATACAGATGAGTATATTAGTTTTTTCAGATACAGATATAGATTAAGATACAACTCTATATTAGCTTTTTTAGATACATTAAAAATGTATCTAAAATAAATGAATATGTATTAACATATATAATATTAACATCTGTATAATCAAAATAAAAAAATTCAATGAGCCAAACCTAAAATGATTACCATCATTGAAACAATAAACAATCACTCAGATCAAAGAACAAAACTAAAATTCCTCTTAAAAACTAAAATTGGATTGTTGTTTTGTGTTTAATTTTATATCAAAATTAAATATGTATAATCAAGAACAGAGAATCCAAAGAGTCAAAACAAAGAAAAGCCGAAAACCTAAAACATCTCATTTTGACAAAAAAAAAAAAAAAAACTATCAAACCAAGCTTTTCATTAGAACTCCAAAAAAAAAAATCCAATTTTTTTACCAACCCAAATCATAAAATCTCAATTTTTTCAAACTCACAATCAACCGATCTTCACCGGTAGAACTCTCAAAACCCACGTAAAAACCCCAACTTTCCTTCACATCCGCCTCCAAAGAAACAAAAGAGGATAGATTGAAAAGTATGAATTAATGTGTATATATGATTGAATTGAAAGGGATCACATAAAAAAAAATCTAAAAAACAGATGGGACCATACGGTTATGTGATGCAATCAATTCAAATTGTAACCACCTCCTCAAAATATGGGGAGTAGTTATCGATAATAATAAAAATACAACACAAGGGTATAATGGGTATTGTACAAATGTCAACTTATGAAACTTTTGATGGAGGCCTAAAATTTGGGGCTTAAAAATCATTATTGTTTTTATAAATATATGATAAAAGTAATTTTTTTAAAAATTGTAGAATTTAGTTTTTTTAATGACCCAATCTAAAAAAATTCATGGAGCCGCTACTACATGAAATAAACAAAATAATGGAAAAAGAGAAAATGACAATAAATGTTACTACAAACTTGAGTGTTTTGATATATGTTATAAAGTCCAGGACCTGAAAAAAAAGGGTTTGAAAAAAATAATTGAAACTCATTTCCTCTTTTAATGATTTTTATTTTCATTTATTAAAACTCCCTTGACAGTTAACAGAGATTTTTTTGTTTCATGATAAGTTGCCTGAATAAGCTGAATTTGTGATCAAATTTTGCTTGCCATATTACCACTCCATGATGTTGTATAATATTATCAATCAATAACATATTAGTTGTAAAGCAATTTTTTTTTGTTCGATTGAAATATAAAATTAAATGAGACTTTTGCATTATGTTTTGAATGTTTCGGTTCATTGGATAAATGACCTTTTTTTAGTAGTTATTGTTAGAATAAAGAAAATAAAATTCTTGTTATTGAATTAAAGGAGTCAAAGACTCTATTTATAGATACATAAAGGAAAACCTAAAATATCAGAAAAGGAAACTAGGAAACTAATAATATCATAATAATGATAATAAAGAGTCAATATTCTCATAATAATGACTCTTTAACACCCCCTCCCAAACTCTGAATGGTAGAACCCTTAGAGTTTACACAAAAATAACAAACAACTCCAATAATCGAAGAACTCAATTTTGTGAATTGATAGTCGTCATCTGTCTTTTGGGATCCATCACTTCGCTCCTGCTCTTCTTGAGTCAGTCAGAGACGCTCTCGCTCGTTGAGTCAGTCGAAGTCGCTCCTGCTCTTCTTGAGTCTGTCGGAGTTGGTGATCCACTAGATCAGATGGCACACGCATAGGGCTCACGGAGGCACGAGGCGGCTGCAGCAATGCAAAGGCGTGCGGAAGACTCTCACGAAGGGCACGGTGGTATTATACAGCAAAGAGAGAAGAACAACGACGACACAAACGAATAGGGTTCACGCAAGAAGCAAATAAAGCAACTAAAAGAAAAATATGAATACCAAGAGTCCTCCCCTGCTCCGATTGAAGATTCCTCAATCGGAGCAGGGAAGAAGAAAAGAAAATATTTGTGGATCTAGGATTTTTTGGATGACTCTGATACCATGTTAGAATAAAGAAAAGAGAATTCTTGTTATTGAATTAGAGGAGCCAAATGCTCTATTTATAGATACATAAAGGAAAACCTAAAATATCAAAAAAGAAAACTAGGAAACTAATAATATCATAATAATGATAATAAATAGTCAATATTCTCATAATAATGACTCTTTAACATCATAGAATAAAAAGTGATTTACATCACATCATATCAGGTGTGGTTCTAAAATTTTGTTTCTTTCTGTTAGTATAGAAATTCAGCTCCGTATCTAACTTACAAGATAGTCATACGTACAACTATTCTATTCCCCCCGTATGGGGTGTGACATTAGGTTATTTGCTCTCGATAGCTATACTGGGATAGATAACAATCCAGGCTGAATAAGCAACTTTTTGTTTGGTTGTCTTTTTTGTTATTCTCATTGGGAAACGTAAAAATGATTTTTTTGTTGTTTGGTTCACCTTGGATAAAGTGATGATAAATGGTTGATAAGGGATGAATAAGAGTTTATGATTTTTTAAATGACAATTATACCCCTTGGGAATAGTGTGAGAGATATATGATTGATTTGATAGATGTGACAGTTTTTGAAATCTGTGTGAGTCTGTTAGGTGAGATAAATTTTTTAAAATGATAGAGAAGAGTATTTTTATCCATTGGCATAGATAAGCCTTGATAAGCAATTCCACCATTTCCTTAGAATAGTTATCAGGCCTTATCCTAGCTTATCCAGACATAACTATCGGGGTTTATTCTATCAAAACAAACAACTTTTTTTTAGCTATTCTCATCTATTCTTCATTATTCTTGCCTTATGTTCCACGCCATACGGGGGGTTCGTATTTTATTATGAAAGTGTATAACTCACCTTTTATTATATTATAGAATGGATTTCATTCTAGTGCTCGAAAATAATATTCCAAAGCCTTTGTATGTTTTCCATTATTTGTGTGTATAAGGCTTATGTTATAAAGTATATAACTTCGATCGTAAGGATCAATTTCTGATCACATAGCTTCATAATAATTTTGTAAAGCTTCCACATAATTTCCTTTAGATTGGGTTGACATTCGTTACGGTCATTTTCGTTTATTTTATTCAAAGAATCTCTATTCCAGGACCGTATGCATGTGAGATTTTCTTCTCATGTAGCTCCTCCCTTTTGTGCATAGTAATGAGGAGAATAATCCATGGAATCTAAAAAGAATTACTTCATGAAGAGACTACATACGATAATGACATAACGCATGTAAGAACCATGTGGAAACTGATATGTCCAGTCCCTTGTACAACCCTAATCGCAATTCACATTTTTTAAAAATTATACTCTTTCCCATTGAAGTACATACTATTATATAAAATACAATATATATATTGAGATACAATGTTGTATTTTTCTTGTTTTGAAAAAAAATAATTTTTTTATGCACCATATACTATATATGACATACGTTATATATGATGAAACATTTTACACTAGGGATAACGTAATATATGATATACTATGATATCATAGTGTATGGCAGTTTCAGATGAGGATATAAAATAAACTGAGTGTATCAGTGCTCAAGAATTATACCAAGTTTTGATTTTGTAATGTGTGGGCACATTTAATATCATTCCTATGATGAAAAATTAAGGGTATCCAAAGATTGGTCAATCAATTTCTTTCTTTTTATGTGTAAGATGGACTCTTCATGCATGATTCATGTTGAAAGTGTTAGATTTAGAGAGACAAATAACATATGTAATCTAACAGAAATATTACATTATACATGAAAAATACTCCCTCACATAATACATAATTGTAATATACGGTCTACCAGATTACAAATATATATATATATATGGACTATAATACCCTACAAATATAATACAAAATTATAATATTATCATGACAAAAAAAAATTGTTACTTTTTTTTTGGGTAATGAAAAATTTCAATGTTGCAATTCCTTTTCAATGATATATAAATCAGAATGCAAGACATAAGATATCCAACAATTGAGCCAAAATATATAAATTTGTGAAGATTTGTTAACAGGCATGCAAACGATTTCTCATTCTAATTCTTCAACACAGAGTTTCTTTTCATCGCTTTCATAAACAAGTAAACAACATTTTCATCTTTCTTTAATTTCTCTGTCCCCACAAATTAGGTTATGTTTTTTTTTGTGGAACACAAATTAGGTTATGTTTTTTTTTGTGGAACACAAATTAGGTTATGTCATTGTTTAGTTTAAAGTCTCAAAACTGCTTATGATAAAAGGATTAATTTATGGATTTTCAGAGTATTAGGACTGCACACATCGATGGGCTTAATGCGTGATAGGCTTTCATGCGTGATAGCTCTTCAAGTAGCCCAAATAACACTTGAGGAGCATGAAAAATACTACTACTTTTTACAAAGCTAAATTTTTTCCTAATATTAATAAAACTCCTAGTGGGGTTCCTCCTAGACACCCACTTCAAGTCCCTGCAAATTTTGTTAGAATGTGATCCTTTGAAGATAATCAAGGGTCAATTTTTGTTTCCTTTTGGGGATTGATGGCACATACCTAATTCCCTCCATCAGTAAATGGAAGATCATGTCCCTCAATAGCTCTGATACACCACCTTTTAATGGTGGGAATGGCACAAATTAAAATTTCAGTTCATACCAGTATTTTGGAGGTTGACCCAAGGTGGTGTAAGCAAAGGGCTTTTGTCACCACAAATTGTGGGATCTGATGTAACATGGATTCAGATTTATTTGATCCCCCCACTCCATGCTTTTGAGATAATTAATTCATATTGTCTATGATTATTTGTGCCCTTTTTAGAACTTCAACTATAATTATATATAATTACAAAATCAAAATCCAATTTGAAATTCATCTTTTTTATTTTTTTAATAAAAAAATAAAAAAAACTTTAAGCTGACATTGTGTTTATTATTTATCAAGATAAACAGAAATTCACGTGCGTTCAAGTGGATAGTTGGGACATCATTCCATGAGAGTCTTTCAATAAAATAATAACAGGAGGTATATCTTTTTCACTATAGGATTCTGAATTCGAGTCCAACTCCTATTGATATAAGAATTAGCCACAAAAAAAAAAAAAAAAAAACACTGACCAAGACCAATGGAGAAATGATACCAAAATAATAGCACCTAGAACCCTTATTTGATTATCCATTTAAGTAAGATGAAAAAAATCACTAAGTGAGAATGACATATGTTAAGATGGTTATTGATGCTGTTTTTGTTATGGATAGGATTTGAGGCCTAAGGTGGCAAATAAATATAAACTTGTGCTTAATGTATAGCTCTTTTGAATGAATGATCAGTGCCACGGAGAGATAGGGCCATATGGAGTTGAAACTGTGACGTACAAGATCCCCCCTTTATTTGTGTATAGGGGATCTAAATTTTTGATAAGTGGGAGGAACTGACTTTCTTTTGATCCAGTGACATGAGTTTATTTCACAGGTTTTATGGATTCCTTGTGGACATCCAATATTAGTGGGTCCGGATCTTACCTGTCTTATTCAAATGCATTTCTTATAATATTTATTTTATTTGGTGCTGCTGCAATAAATCTATTTTATATTTTCATGTATGTCAGGTGACTAATTATAGTGTGAGAACATCCACTAACGCTGACACAATAAGGTGGTGTTGAAGGGGTCAAACTTTTACTTCAAAAATATGGGAGATAATTAAATTAAGAAATTTTTATTTTTAAGTTCATGTAAACATGTATATTTATAGATCGATTTTTTATTTTTGATATTTTTTTTTAGTTCCCATATTCAACCGCCTATTTGATTTTTAGTCCCTTCATCAAACAGACATCCATATACCATTAATTTGTGAAATATGATTTATTTTTAAGTCCCTGTAAACTATGTTATTTAGTGATTAGTCCCTCTCTTCTTCATATTTTACAGGGATCAATCACTAAATAACATAGTTTACAGGGACTGATCACTAAATAACATACTTTATAGGGATTAAAAAATAAAATCACATTTCACAAATTAACGGTGTATGGATGGACGTTTGACGGGGGGGACTAAAAACCAAATAGACGGTTGAATATGGAGACTAAAAAAGAAATATCAAGAAGTGAGGGATCGATCCCTAAATATACATATTTACATAGACTTAAAACTAAAAATCCCTTAAATTAAGCATAAGAGATTGTGGGTTGTTGATGGCGGGCGTCGCGCGAGTTTAGTTGGGCTACGACGTTTTGGTCATCACCGAATAATTGATGATGCTTGGAGGCGGCTCGAGTAGATACGTTACCTACCTGACCGTAGATTGGTTGGGGTGCTTGCACGGGCAACCCTTTTTTTTTTTTTTTTCATTTTCATTTTCATGCTTTTTTCTCTCTTCTTTCTCTTATAACCCCTTTGAAACATCGCCCATTTTGAATCAAATTAAAATAGATATGTCCACGTTTTACTTAAAAAAAAAAAATCCACTAACATAATAATATAAGATATATTTCATTATTAAAACATAAAAAAATATGAGCTTCGGTACACTCAGTCCCAAAAATTGTTTTCGTGTTGTATACACTAATATGGCAGTTATATGCATTTTAAAAATACAAAAAATTCTATCAAAATTTATATGACCTCAAAGAAAAATACATAACATATTTGACCGATCTTAAGATGAGATGTATCATTTTTAAAAGAACATTAATAAAGGGGCTAATACCCATCAAGCCCAAGTTTTTTGGGCCCTTTTCTGGTCTGAATCACGTCTCACGTTAATATAAGGGCTAATACCATTCAAACCCATTTTCTTTTTAACATTTATCCTTTACCCCGTTTATTTTTTTGGATGGTTTCAAGACTTTTATAACATGCAAAGTTTTAACCGTTGGTTTGTTTCGCGAATGAGCGGATTATGAAAATGTAGTGGTTAAAATCCGACATTTGAAAAGCATTCTTTCAAGTTTGAACTGGGTTTTGTAAAGAAGAAAATGTCATGATGTGAGGTGGGAGCTCAAACAGGGAAACACGGTTCGGAGCCAATCAGATTTGGATACTATCGATATGGAATTGTATAATTTATTAATCAAACTACATAGCTTATAAATCAAATTTTACAATTAATTGTTAGGTACAATATGACTATCTATGCCGTTCGATTAATAGATTGTCAAATTCAATTCATAGACTTTACAGTTTTATACTGATTATACTAATAATATCAGGCTTGACTGGATTCAGATTCTGAATAACCCGGTTGATTGTGCATTTGATATTTTTCAGATTTTGCAGTCTATATTCATAACAATTATAATATCAGTTACATCATCATAATCCCCCGTCTAAATTCATAACAATTATAATTTCACTTACATCATCATAATCTCCCATTTTAGAAAATCAAATTTAATTTTTTAAAAAAATCAAATTGTGCACCGTCTAATTTCGTGTACCACCATACCTATTTTATGCTAAAGATATAACCATCTTGGTCACTAGACAACTTTTTTTTGGCTTTTTGATACATCCCTTATCCATAAAACTAATTTGTATGCAAGAACTATCCTCAGTTTCCATAAACGTAGTTTACATCAATTTTGATTTTTTTTTAAAAAATAATATATATATATATATAAGAAATAAAGTATATATTCTAATGAGTTGAATGTGATTGATGAAATATATAAAAATTTCTAATTAGGTTAGTGCAGGTAGTTAGCCAGATATGAGAATGTAAATGTGATTCTAAAATGGGCTGTGTAACTTCACTAAAACAGGAAAATTTGTTCCCCAGTGCATATAAACTGTGATTATGTATGTATTCTTACATGTTTGTATACACAAAGAAGATGTGCATAAACATTGGATATACAAGCAATCTTTTTATCTAAATTAGGGCAATTTTCAGGGCTTACTCAAATAATTTGCTAAAAGAATTATTCATTGTGTTTGAAATTTCCGCTTGTAGAAAATATTTGATTTCAAATAATAAAAAAAACTCCCCATACGACGTAATTGCAAATTCATTGAGCTTTAGTAGCATGTATAAATGATGAACTCCCTGAACCGTGACCTGCCAATTTCATACCAAATTCCTGTAGGGTTTGTTAAATGTGTATATGTGTTAGAGTTAAGGGTAGATTAATCTTTTCCTTTTTTCTTTTTTTGTACTATAAATATTGGGTGCAAACCCGAATAATATTTTTGATTCATTCTCTTATTTCTGATTCTAACATGGTATCAGAACTTGAATCCATCTTTTCGTTTTTTTGATTTTTTTGTTTGACATTTCTTTCCGTTCACGCGATTGTCGACATTCCGACGTGTCGCTTAGTCTGTGTTTCTGTCACGCCGTTACCGTGCATCGCCGCACCTCCTGCGCCGCTGCCATGCATCGCCGCACACGCGTGCCAGCCCCGCCGTTGCCCCGCGCTCAGATCCGCGCCCCCGAGCCTCGCCGCTGCCCCTGTCGCAGCCCCCCCGCTGCCCTCGCGCAGATCTCCCGCTGTCCCGCTACCCCGTTGCACCGCTGCTGCTCCGCCTTGCCGTGCCGCCAAGATCTGCCCTGCCGCCGCTGCTACGCACTGCCGCACCGCCCAGATCCGCCCTGCCGCGCCGCCCAGTTCCGTGCGTGCCGTTCCCGCGCACCACAGTCCGCCGCGCACCGTCCCTGTCCACGCGCCAGAGCGTCGCCCCCGTCCGCGTGCCCGAGCGACTCCCCGGTAGATCAGCCTGTCCTCCGGCAGAACAGCCCGTGTGAGATCCCGAGGATCACGTCCACAGCATCCGTGTGAAGATCTTGTGCATCAAATCACTTGAATAAATCCACGTGATTCACGTGATTTTGATTCATGCGATTCTAGTCATCCGACTCGTCAGGCCGACTCGTGAGTCACTCGGAAAGCCGACCCGCTCCAACTCGGCCGCCACTCGTCCCTTGTTCAACTCGTTTAGCTGACTCAGCTCGGCCCAACCCGACTCAGCAGTTCGACCGTTTCGTCGCGTTTCCTTTTTGGACTGCTACGGGCTCATTCAGACTCCGAATATAGTCATATTGGTACTCATTTTGATCAGCTTTTCGTGATCTACGCATCTGTGACTGTTTTGGATCTATCAGATACTGTTTATTTTGATCTATTGCTGTGCAAGTACTATGGATTGCAGATATTGTCACTCCTCTGGTCATGTAACCTTCGATTGCCGCAAGTTAGCTAAAAAACGTGCTCGAGATGCCGCTTTCTCCTTGCCAATCCAGTCGTCTGCTCAATCTTCTCTTTGTCAGGATCAGATTTGTACATCAATTACACCTCGCGTTACTTATGCTCAGTCACAGGTTACCACAGCTCAACTTATTGCACATTTAAAGGGGCTACAAAATCAATATCAACAGCTTTATGTTATGTTACGATCATTGATTGGTATAGATCTTTCTGGTTCCGTTCAGTCTGCTTCTACTCCCGTACCAGGTATACCGATTACCTCATGGGTTCTTGATTCTAAGGCTTCCCATCATATGACATCGGATGCACCGATTCTTGTTAATTGTACACCACCACATTCTCCTTCACTTATTCGCACTGCTGATGGTTCTCCTATGTCTGTCTCGAGCTCTGGCATTCTTTCTGATCATTCTCATCGATTTAGTGTGCCAAATGTTTTACATGTTCCTAAACTTTCCATGAGTTTGTTTTCTCTCAGTCTGCTTGCAGACTTTGGTTATACGATCACATTTGATTCATCATCTTGTTCTGTTCAGGATCGACTTACTGGGAGACAGATTGGGACTGGACGACGACAGGGTAGACTCTATTACATGGATCAGCTTCATGTTCCTCAGCCTTCCGCTGCATCCGTTCGGTTAGATACAACTTCCCCTTCCCTTTCCCCTTTTGATCTCTGGCATCGTCGTCTTGGCCATTTGTCTCAGCCTAGACTCTGATATCTTGTTAGCACCGGTGCATTAGGATCATTTTCTCGTATGGATCTTCAACCATGCGTGGGGTGTAAATTGGGTAAGCCCGTGGCTCTCCCCTTCCCTTCAAGTTCGCATATTTCCGAGTCTCCCTTTGATTTAGTACATTCTGATATTTGGGGTCCATCTCCTATTTTTTCAAAAGGGAGAAATCGATATTATGTTATTTTTGTCGACGACTATTCTCGTTTCACTTGGCTTTATCTTCTGTCTAGTCGTTCGGATTTATTGCGTATTTATACTTCTTTTGCTACCATGGTTGAGACCCAATTTTCTCGTCGTATTAAGGTGCTACGCTCTGATTGTGGTGGTGAATATTGTTCTAAGACTTTTCGTGCATTTTTGGCATCCCAAGGCACTCTTCCTCAGTTCTCCACTCCTTATGCTCATCAACAAAATGGAGTTGCTGAGCGAAAACATCGTCACATTCTTGAGATGACTCGATCTTTACTTCTTTCTGCATCGGTCCCTGTTGAGTTCTGGGGTGAGGCTGTTCTCACAAGTGTGTATCTCATTAATCGCACTCCATCATCTGTTACTGGTGGTATCTCGCCATCTGAGCGACTTCACAATCAGCCTCCTGATTATTCCCGTCTTCGTGTTTTTGGTTGCACATGTTTTGTTCTTCTTCCTCCCACTGAACGCACCAAGCTTTCTCCTCGTTCTGCTATGTGTGTTTTCCTTGGATACAGTATTCAACATAAGGGTTACAAGTGTTATGATCCTGTTGCACGACGTCTTCGCATTTCTTGTCATGTCACCTTTTGGGAGCATTTTCCTTATTATGCTCTTCCATCACCTCCGGCTCCACTTCCTCCGTCTACCGTTGATGACCTTATTTCTCGACTCCTGAGTCCTCTCCATCGTTTGTCCCACCTGCATCCAATCCCTCACCTATCCCATCTACGACCTTGCCATCGTCTGTCCCACCTGCATCCAATCCCTCACCTATCCCATCTACGACCTTGCCATCGTCTGTCCCACCCGCATATAGTCCCTCATCTGTCCCATCTACGACCTTGTCATCTCCTCCTGCAGACGATTCATGTGAGCCGAGTTCCCCTGTTGTTGCTCCTGCGCCTGATGTTGTTCGACCGGTAGTCGACAATGCACCCGCAGTCGACTCCGCACCAGCTCCTCGCCGCAATCCACCTCGTGATCGTCGTCCTCCTCAGAGGCTAAGTCTAGTTTCTTCTGACTCATTTTCTCCCCATTTTCAGAGCTTTCTTGCAGCCGTTTCATCTCATTGGGAGCCCCAATCATATCGCGAGGCAGTTGGTATTCCTGAATGGGAGCATGCTATGACAGAGGAACTTAGTGCATTAAAACGCACTCATACTTGGGATCTTGTCCCTCTTCCTGTGGGTAAGGTTCCCATTGGTTGTAAGTGGGTCTACAAGATCAAGACTCACTCGGATGGTTCGATTGAGCGTCATAAAGCTCGTTTGGTCGCTCGCGGTTTCACTCAGCAGCATGGGATTGATTATGATGAGACTTTCGCTCCTGTGGCCAAGATGACCACTGTTCGCACCTTAATTTCTGTCGCTTCCGTCCGTCAGTGGCCTATTTACCAGCTCGATGTCAAGAATGCATTTCTTCATGGTGATTTATCAGAGGAGGTTTATATGTCTCCCCCTCCAGGTCTTTCTCATCCATCTGGACACGTATGTCATCTTCGACGGGCTCTCTATGGTCTCAAACAGGCTCCTCGAGCTTGGTTTGCTCGATTCACTGAGGCCATTCACTCTGTTGGGTTTGTTCCGAGTGCTTCAGATCCGGCTATGTTTATTCATACTTCTGGTCGCCACCGTACCATTCTGTTACTTTATGTTGATGACATGATTATCACCGGTGATGATTCTTCTCATATTCAGTCAGTCAAGCAGCATCTTCAGCGTCAGTTTGAGATGAAGGACCTCGGACTTCTTCGATATTTTCTGGGTTTGGAGGTCGCTTATGCTCCACGTGGTTATCTTCTCTCTCAGCGCAAATACACTTCGGACTTGATCGATCGTGCTTGTTTGACTGATGATCGCACTTCTGCTACTCCCATTGAGCTTAATGCCAAACTCCGGCCCGATGATGGTGATCCTCTTACAAATGTCACTCGTTATAGACAACTTGTGGGCAGTCTTGTGTATCTCACCATTACTCGTTCTGATATTGCTTATGTTGTACATGTTGTCAGCCAGTTTGTCGCTGCGCCTCGCACCACACATTACTCTGCGGTTCTTCGGATCATTCGTTATCTTCGTGGCACTATATCTCGTGCTTTGTTCCTCCCTTCTTCTTTCGCTCTTGAGCTACGTGCTTATGTTGATGCTGATTGGGCTGGTGATGTTACCGATCGTCGTTCCACGACAGGCTTTTGTGTGTTTCTTGGCGACTCTTATTTCCTAGAAGGCCAAGAAACAAGATATTGTTTCTCGCTCTAGTGCTGAGGCGGAATACCGTGCCATGACTTCCACTATTGCTGAGGTTATTTGGCTCCGACGTCTTTTGGGTGATATGGGTGGTCATATATGCGCCTACTCCGTTGTATTGTGACAATAAGAGCGCCATTCAGATTGCCAGTAATCCAGTTTTTCATGAGCGAACAAAACACATCGAGATCGATTGTCACTTTGTTCGGCATCACTTTCTTGCTGGCACATTGTCCTTACCATATATTTCTTCTGCTCTTCAGTTGTCTGACTTCTTCACGAAATCCCATACACTCCAGCGCCATACCTTTCTTTTGAGCAAACTCTCGGTGTATGATCCACCCTGAGTTTGAGGGAGGGGTGTTAAATGTGTATATGTGTTAGGGTTAAGAGTAGATTAGTCTTTTCCTTTTTCCCTTTTTTGTACTATAAATATTGGATACAAACCCTAATAATATTTTTGATTCATTCTCTTATTTTTTTATTCTAACAGGGTTGTCTATCACATTTGTTAGATGGCACAGAAACGTTCGATCATTCTTACAATCCTAACTCAAGTATATGAAATTTCTAATAGAGTATATAATAGTGTACTCCACATAAAGGAAAATATAAAAATGAATGCATTCAATTAATTTAAAGTATATATTTTTTGTGTATGTGCTTAATTAGACAAATATACTTCCTTTCAAAAACAAATCAAACGTGTTTGGACTGCAAAAGCGTCTGCAGGAACACCTGAGTGTAACATTTTCCTTTGGTAAATACAAGTTTCACGTTCAAATAGATATGACTGGGCTCTAAGAAGGATAGAAGCAGCATAAAATCACAGAAGCCTTATTAAGCTGGGAAAAGAAATAAAAAAATTCAAGATTCAAGGCTACAAATGTAACAAAACTTGGAAAGGTTAAACAAGAGTTCATCAAAATTAACTTTAGACCAACCAAATCAACCACATCTAGCACTTCAACTCAAATATAGTTAATCCATGTATATATATCTGTTCATATAAAGTGGAAGCTCTAACAAGTTCAGTCTTCACATACACAACCTGAATTCACATACACAACCTTGCAGAAGTTTCACATGTAATATATTTGGTTGGAGAATATCTTGGATGTACTAATTCTGTGTCAAAAGTTCTTGGGATATCCAAAAGCATGTCAACCAATCCCCTAAGTCTGTCCAAAGTTTCCCAACAACTCTAGAATGATCTTGAGTGATCAAAATGATCACCCGTAACGCAACTCTGGACTACTATTTACACCTTAACTGACTTTTAACTATGCCTAGTTGGGCATGTTTCAAAATAACAAAATAAACAGAAACAAGCATGACTGTTATAGTTACCATTTTCCATGTACTCCAGACTCCAGAGGCCTTTCAGGTCTTCTGTGAACGTGTCCGGGGAAGGAACCTCAGGCGGGGAGAGAACCTCAACTGGGGCTTTTTTGAAGAGACCACCTTCTGCTTGTCACCTCCATGAGATTTTCCAGTTTCTGAATTGGATATGCAAAATTTTAAGCTTACACATAAGAGTAACAGATTATAAGAATTCATAAATAATAATTAAAAAAAATGCATTTGAAAATTTCTGTGTGCACCCCTCCGTCCGGACGACCATAAAATGGTCTTTGGATTTGCAAACGATCTGGCTTCATCCGGACGATCAACCTGATCATTTGGAAAGACTGAACCCAGAAATCGTTCCTCTGGACGCAGATAAAGCGAAAATGACTAAAGGTGACATCAAACTTAAATTCATAATCCTATCACCTTGAGTTTCATCGATTTTTGTAGCATTGGATGATCTGAGCCTCTTCTTCCTTTCTTCGGATGCATTAGTAGTGAGATCTGAACAAGTGGAAAATAATTTCTTCCCTCTCATTTTCTTTGGCTCAGATACATGATCTTCCATAGACGCATTCTGCTGTGTAATTTGGATCAACTCGCTCTTCTCTGATTCATCTTCGACTTCAAAGCTCAGACAACCCTCAGCTTTCAGCGTCTTCAAGGGGGTGCCATTTTCCATTGGGAGTTCTTGTCCAATTATCTTAGTTGAATTATCTTGGACCAATTTCCGCTTCTTTGGCTCCTCGACTTCAGAACTTAAACTGCCTCCGGCTTTCAGCATTTTCGAGCGAGTCAACCTCCCATTTTCCATTGGGAGGAGTTCTTGTCCATTTATCTTAATTGAATTGTTTTGGATAAACTCCCTCCTCATTGGCTCTTCTTTGACATCGGAACTTAAACTTCCCTCACCTTTTAGCACCTTTGAGCGAGTCAATCTCCTACTCTCCATTGAGAGTTCGAGTCCAATTGCCTTAGTTGAATCTTGTTTTTGTATCACGGAAGAATGACTTAACCTTGCAGCAATAACAGGGCTATTCTGTTCTGCCTGTTCATCTTGATTGTTTTTTATTTCAGAAGCTTCTCCCATCATCCTAGATTTCTTTGAAGGAACTTTACGTGATCTGGAGGAATCCTTCGACGTGGATAAGTTCTCTTGAATATCAATATCATGATTCATGATCATGCAAGAAACACTCACAGCTTGATTGTTTGTATCTCCATCTTTTGATGGCAGAGCAATGCCACTCTCCTCATCATGATATTTGGAGATTTCAGGATCTACTGGTAATTCATGCAATAATGAAGCTAGAGCAGCACATGCAGCTAATGGGCTCAGAAGAGGCTTGCTGTCAACATTTTCCATTAAAGTGCTGCTAGGAAAAGTTAAATTCATGTCTTCCATTTCATGTTGTTTGTTTTGGCTTCTAGTGGATCTCAAGTTGTGAGAGTTAATCTGTGATGCAGTAGCTGATTTACCACATTTGCGCCTAGTCGGATCAACTGCAAGAAGACAAAGCGAGGCAATATATGGAGCTTTTTCCCACAAAACTTAAGTTCCAGAGTTTATCAATCGCAAAATGTTTAATGAAATACTAATGAGGTAGTTTCTATTTAATAATAAAGAACATTCATTTGTGTTTAACCATACATTATGCTTGCAGAATGCATTTGTATGGAACCTCCCATTTTCCAATGCATGATTTATGAAATGATGTTTCTGAAAATGCCACCATTTATGCCATTACTATATATATATATATATATATATATATATATATATAGTAGTGATATGGTGCGATCCTTGCGGTTCGTGCAAACTGCGTATATACATCCCTTATCGAGGTATATATGTGGTTTGCACGGACCACATATTATCATATATATATATATTGATATATTGATTAGATGTTCAATGAAAGTACAAATATGCTTAGCCTACTCTACATTATGATTGAACAAATTGAGAAGCATACCTCTTTTAATTCCCAAAAGAATCTCCCCAGAACAACTATTCTCTTCATGAATTAATTTCCCTATCTTGTCGATTTGCTTTTCTAGTGATATTTGGAGATCATTTTCACAGCCATGCTCACAATGGGACGAGGAAGGCAGCATGTCTGAACAGGTACAGGTTGCCTCTTCAAAATATTCTAGAAATGCAACAACCACTTGATGGCTCTTAATGTCCTTTTCAACCAATTTCATAATTGCAGTGGATGAGACAGATGCTGTTTCTCCTTTCAGTTCTGCATGAAGCCATCTGATCTCAAATGTACATCTGCAGTGTGCTCTGCTGGAATGTCTAACCCTACCCACCTGTGAATATTGAAATGAAACAGAAAGTTAGAGAAAAAAAGTATTTGAATACAGAAGCATGTTCACAGTAATACACACACACACACACAAAAACAAGGATTTCTGTCTCATTTAAGCATCACACACATGCACACATACATGTATGTATGTATGTGAGTATGTTTCTGTGCGCTAAGATAAAGTTTTTCCACTCACCCTACTAGTTTATCAGACTGGGTCGTGAATCAAGTGAAAAATTTTCAAACAAAGAGTAACATTGCAAGTTTGCAATTCAGGATCTTGTTCTTTCGTCTAGTCATTCATATATGCATAAAACACTCAAAGGAATGATACATGCCTTCTCAATTTTGGCATCATAAAACATGCCCCCTGATCCCTCAGCAAGAACATGATCTCCTTCTTTGATATCACCACACTCATTGTTTTGCAAAGGAGTGGAACGAAAACGAAGACAGGTAAGAGCTTCTTCCTTCTTTAACATGATGTTTCCAGAGCCAGAGTCTCGGATGTCCACGGTAAGATTCACTCCAGAATAACTAGTGGTACTGCACAACAGTTAGTCCCATTCTCAGCTTGCTTCAAAAAGAAACTACTACATATATTTCCAACGACTCTAGAACAGCCAGGTTAGAAAAGAACGATACAAAATTAAGACAAATTATGCTCAATGTTATTAATCCACAAATGCAACCAAAGAGCAAGGATCCATCTGTTGCTTGAGGCACAAAGCTCAAACTGAGGCCCACGCCTGAATGAAGTGATGCACAACAGTTAAAAAAAAAAACTTATACATTAAGGCTGTGTTTGGATGTGAGGTTGAAATACTAAGATTCTTAGAATCTTGTGTTTCAAATTCAGCTTTTAAAAAACATTGTTTTATTAGATTTTCAACCACAAGATTTTTTGGCCTAAAAATGGAAGATAGTGGTTTGAAAAGCTAAACATTGGAAATTTGTTTGGATCTGAGTTTGGGAATTTTTAGCTTTTCAAACGCAAAATCTACCTAAACTTATATCCAAACGGATCCTAAGTAAAATGAATTTAATCATGATGTAAAAAATTATAATGCCATATAAGCTCAAATTGGTCAACGCATTGCGTTTAGGTTACCAAAAACCAATATGAAGGTCATAAAAACAGCAAAAAAAAGAAAAGAAAGAAAATGCGAAGAAATGGAAAAGAAAGCACATAGAAGAAAAGTAAAATGTAATGGAACAAGGTTGAAGTACCGGATAGGAAAATGGAATAGAAGAAATGGGAGAAAATAGATTAGCTAAGGGAAAGATTATTATTTTTTCTCTTAGCAATAGCAGAGGGAAAAAGAGTCAATTGCGAGAAAGCAGCAGAAACATTTTAGGCAACATGATAAACAAAAAAAAAAAAAAAATTGAGTGGCTGAAATGCATGGAAATAAAGTATACCAATTACTTCTCACCAACATATGTCTAGTAGAATTTGTTTTTTTATGAATGTCTAGTAGAATATAGACCTTCAGATGGTAGATAACTGGGACTAGCTTAGTAATTTAAAAGGACGGACGCCAATTTTTATCACAATTGATGATTGTTTAAATAGAGGCAATGGAATACAGAACTCATTTTTTCATTCATATATTATATTATTAAAAGTGAAGATATTCAATGCTACAAAAATGTTGCTTGACTCACTAACACGCAATAGTCGGATATCTGCGTTCAATCCCATGATGCTTGACTAGATGTGGTCTGGCAGTATGCAGGCCTTACAATCAATAAATGTCAATTATCAAAGAGGTGCACACCATGGAATACAGAAAATTTAATCATCTGTCCTCGATCGCCCAATAGGAAGAAGTCCTTTAACTTGAGCAAAACAATAGAATGAAAAATAAAACAAGTAGCTCAAATAACTAACTAAAGTAATCAATATATACAGATAAATAACATAAGAATGAAATCAAAGAATGGGCTGAAATCAGAGAATGGGCTTTTTCTCCAACTCTGTGAGCCGCGAAGGCACAAATTCAAGGGAATGTGCAGACAATGCAAAAGGTGCATGGTTTGTTTAAGGAGATGTGCACACCTAGTGCTTTGCTTTGCCTTGCACCTTCAGCACATTAAGGTGCATTGCGTTGAAAACACTGAACTGATTAAATACTTGACTGGCAAACAGTGATGAATAGAAGAGCATATTAATCACTCTATCTAGCCATGCACAAAATTCTGATAAATGCATACAATGCCTATCAAATAGAATGGACATCTTTCTTTCTATTCTCATCCTCTGGCACAGCAAGAAACTTGAAGTAAAGAGCAGCGCACATGCAACTCAGTTTACCAAATAATGCAGAATAATTTCAAGAAAGCCTATTACCCCTTAATTTTACAGACGACATTGCTCAAAATTTTAGCATGCCATAGAAAAATTGATTGCGCCATTCAGCGCATATCCCGAGTTTTAGTGAGACCCAAAAACAGGTGGCCAACAAATCTAAGATGTCCACAATTCACTGCATTTGTATAAGCAACCCGATCCGGTCATCTGATGAAGATAACCTATGAATTATCCATTACCACGACACCCTCTTTTGATCTTTTAAACAAAACTAACCATTTCATTAGAACATATAAGGCAGATAAAAAAAACCAAAACCATCTCAAAATGGCAAAAAAAAATCAAAAACAAAAAAAGAATAATATTGAAAGAAGTAGCAAGAATGCATTACAATAATTCATAATACATCACACTCATTCGAAATTACAAGTAAACAAAACACACAGCGCAAATGAAGATCTCAAACAAAGCTATCAAACGTTCATCCGAATATCCGATCATCCAAATAAAACCAATCAAAACAATAACACCAACAGAAACCCCAAAAATTCAATCAAAATCAGCAAAACAGCTAGAGAGAGTAAGTGAGAGAGAGCGCTCACTCCAAGGAGACCGTGCAAGGTCGCCACGAACCGTCGTTCTTGTCCATCACTTCGAGGTCGAAATCCTCAATCGACGACGCGTCCGCCATTGGAGAGAGAGAGAGAGAGAGAGAGAGAGATCCCGATCCTCTCACTCTCTGACAGTTCTAATGGAGTCTTGGTGGAGACCTTGATTTTCCTTTTATGTCCCTGTTGTCCTCTTCGTTTCCCACGCTTTTTCGCGCGTGCGAGGCGTTGCTTTCGCGCGTCGCCCACTTGGTGGACCTTTCTCAGGGGAACAAAAGGATCACCGGAGACCGAGCTGGAGTGCTGGATGTTGATCAGATTTTAATCAACGGCTAAGGTAGCGTTTGATAGCGAAATTGTAAAACTAATTTTCTCCGAACATGTGGTTTAAAACTGATTGTACAGAAAGCTGTCCCCCCCAGCTTTCTCCAATCGCAGCTTTTAAGTATTATTTACCTAAAATCTGTCTGCAAAAAACTGTATTTACAAAATCGTTTGATTGATTGCAATTACATAATCGGCTTTTTGCAAACTCAAAAACTGTTCGATCGCAGAGCCAAACGCTGCCTAACATTAAAATCAAGATTATTCAATATAAAAGAGATGTTAAATTAATCTATAATTCATGCATTTTTTTAATAATATAAATTAATTCTTTTTTTACATTTTAAGAATTATTAGTTCAAACTCTATAACCTTTGTGTAACCTTTCTGATTACAATAATGTTTTTTAGGCCCCAACTCATAGGCCCTATCATAGACCCCATGAGGTCGCAATAAGATTTTACTCATTATACCATTTACTTGATAACTATCTCAACATGTATCCCTATGATGGTAGAGTATCATTTAATTCTGAAAATCCTGTATTTCTTCACAATTAATCGATTTTGAAAATCGTGCAGCAATATTAATCGATGTTTGAATTTCGGAACTGATTTTGTTTATGAAGAACACGTGGATCAAAAATTCTATTTTTGAGATTTTGGAAGGCACGTAATCGTTTTTTTTTCTTTTTGATTTGGATTTCACATCAATGTCTCTCTGATCATGTATGACATTATTGGAATCGTAATCGAATTGTGTTTTGCCTTTTATTTTAAATGTTTAAACACGAATTTTTTTCATGTATTGAATGTCATTTTTCACAGTTTGATTTGTTTTTGTCTCAATATCTAAATGTAACACTCCATACTGTTACATTTTATATGTGGGTAGTTTGTTTGATGCTACTGTTACATTCTTGACAATGTAAATAGTCATTTTTCAAATGTGTCCTATTTTTGTTACATTCGTAAATGTAACAGTCAACCACATGCATGTATTGATTTATATTTGTTACATTCATAAATATATCAGTCAACTACAGGTAAATTACATGGAATGTAAAACATTTTAAGTTACATTTATATAAATGTAACGGTTTTTATGAAAATATAACAAACAGTTCTTATAATATTTGTTAAATGTAACTCACAATAAAAAAAGTATTTGATATTTTTCATAAAATGTAACTGATTATTGAAGAAATGATCTGTTTTTAAATTGTTTAAACATTGTATAGAATATAAAATATTTATGTAAATGTAACTGTTATGTTACATTTGTGTAAATGTAATAGTGTTTATGTAAATGTAAGAAATAGTTGTAAGGGATGTAAACATTTACGAAATGTATTTGCATTGTGTGAGATGCATCTCATTTATGTAAATTAAAAGATATTTGTCAAATGCTAGAATGTTCAGTTAATAACATTCATAAAAAAAATTGTGTATAATACGAATGCAATTTGAAAAAAAACTAGGTTGTTTGATGAAAAACAATTTATCTAAGTTTTGGTGTAACTGAAATAGAAAATTTAATTACTAGGTAAGGATTTCAAAATTCAAATTTTAAAATAGGTAAATTTTAGTGTAACCGAAAATTCATGTCAAAGATTAATAATTGAATAGAGAAAAAAATGGGATTTGGTTGTATGGGATATATTTTTAATTAATGGCATATCCGTATTTTGGCATTTTACCATTTTTCAAAAGTCGACAAGCCAATCAATAAGATAATGACACCTCATTGAGCTTATGAGTGTGGTCTATAACTTAGGACCTGAGTATCATCACTATTCTGATTAATATCCAAGGAGAACAATCTGTGTTGATTTTGTTAATTAAAATAGATATGTCCACAAGCTCCTCAAAAAAAAAAAAAAAAAAAGAACAATCTACCATTTCCACTATTTTTTTTAGTTCAGATACTCTTTATCTCCATGTTGTTCAATTAATACCTATCACATAGACGTGAAAAAATCAACTTTATATAAATGTCACAATTTGTTATGGTATTTATAAAAAAACTAATGCATGCACACTTTAATTCTTTTTAAACCATTTGTGTAACATTCATTGATCTGATTAACACAGAATTTCTCTTATGTTGAGATCACAGATGATCTCATTGGTGTATATGTTAGATGAAACATGTAATCTTATTTTTAATTTTTAAACATAAGTAGGTTTATATAATTGATGAGTGTAGTTTTACTTCTCCAAAATAATGAGTATGATTTTATTGTCATGAATGTAGATACACCGTTACATAAAATGCATATTAAAAATAAAAATAAAAACTGCATACCATACTATTTTAATAGAAAAATGATACATAAAACCCCATTTATAACCTAGTCAAAAATATCAATCATTTTTAATCTTTTTAAAGTATGTATTTGTTTAATAAAATACATGTTATTATAAAATAAGCATTGAGGAGCCTACACTCATCTGTTTTTTTACTCTAATTACAATTGTCATTACTATAGTGTATGAATTCAACTCACACAATATATATTTTACGATTTCAATATACATTCAATTACAAAATCCTTAAAATAAAAAAACATATTTCATTAACTAAATGTAAAAAACTGCAAGAATTACCAAAGGAGCTACAAAAGAGTTAAAACTCAACATTCTCTACGCTCTCACTTTCTCTCCCTCCATGTGGGGACTTTGTAATCAATTTGCTTGAATCGGAATACATTTTTTATCTTTTGTTATAAAAGAAAAATTCTCGGCTATGACACTCAGGTTATTTTACAATTTAAAATACAGTCTTATATATTTTGTTAGAAATCTAGTAAAAAATATAACTCGTTATACAATTTAGATATTTTGTTAAATTATTTTTACACTTTTAAAAAATAAATTTATTCAATTCAAAATAGAACTCTACGGATGATTGAGTCACATTTTCCGTGTAATAACGCAGTTAAAATGGGCCGTACTCATGAGAGGCCCAACAATAACAAGCCCATAACGAACGTAAACGTTGCACGTCATAACAACAGCTGGTTCTTGCATGGAGGACACGTGTCCCCCCTCCCCATATAAACTCGATCAATAATGGACGTCCAAAACCAGGTACAAAAATATAAAAAAGAAATGGCGAACCTGAGTCCGGCATTCTCGTACACCGTAGTCTACGTGAAAGACGTGGCCAGATCTGTGGCCTTCTATTCAATGGCCTTCGGTCACAGCGTCCGTCGATTAGATGAGTCGCACAGGTCTGTTTTATTTGGATTTTAATTGTATTGGATAACGATATTCGATCCGATTGAATTGGGTGTTTGGATGTGTTTGTTTGGGGGATAGGTGGGGAGAGCTGGATAGCGGAGAGACGACGATAGCGTTCACGCCGCTGCATCAGAAGGAGACGGACGGGATCACGGGGGAGGTGCAGACACCGTCCGATCCCCATCGCAGGGCCCCCGTCGAGGTCTGCTTGGCCTATGCCGACGTCGACGCCGCTTTCAAGGTTACTTTCAATGCGTTTGATTGCCGATTACAAAACTGATTTTGTAAGAATCTGATTTTAAAACTGAATCTACAGGAAGCTTACCCCAACTTTTAAAAATCACAAACACTACAATAAAATTATTTTGTGTCACGATTACATAAATAGCTTCCTGCAAACGCGAAAACTATACAATCGCGTAACCAAACACACATTTTGTTTTAAGTGATCTCAATTTTTCTATTGTGGTATTTTTACGAGCGCTATTAGTTAGAAACTTAGTCCAAAATGCAGTATTCTATACATAATTAGAAATTCAGTCAAACATACATATTTATTTAAATTTTTTTTTTGTATTTATATTAGTTTTCATAATTATTAAAAATAGGTTTATTTAACTTGAAATATATTGATATAAATTTTTTATCTAAGTATATACATTAATGTTTACTATTTAAAAAAAAATGATAACATAAAAAATGAAAACATGTGTAGTTTGAGTTATGGTCTCCTATATTCTATTGCTTAGGGCCCCATCTTCGTGCATTCTTATTATTTAATTTTACAATGATATCTCATTTGATAATATATATATATATATAAAAGGATTTATTATTTATAAAAAATGATAATGTTACGTCAATCTCTTTTCATTTCTAATTCCAGTCTCACGTGTTTAAATTTTTAAAAAATAATATACCCCATTAGAATATATACTTTTATATAAAATGAAATATATACTTTAATGAATTGCATAGATGCATTTATATAAAATGTGAATATTTTTTTATCGAAACTTATATCTCGTTAATGTGAGTATGTGCTCCACTAATTTTCTACCGACGGATATAAGACTGGAATTGAATCGAAAAAAAAAAAAAAAATTTGTGTTTAACAACACTCTGGTAGAAAACCAAAATGTAATTCAATGGGCTTGAAGAGCAATGGGGAGGTATAGTGCACCTTTTTCAAAATTAAAGAAAAATGTTACACCAAAAATCGTAGGTCACATATGTTTTCATTATTTTTTAAATAATATATTTTATTTTATATTTTTATAAAAAATAAAATATATACTTTAAGAAATTGAATATATAAAAAATGTAAAAAAAAATTAACGAGGTATATATCTCGTTAAAGTAAGTAGATATTAACAAGTAGATATAAAAGATTGCATTTTAAATTATAAAAATAACTGAGTGTAACAACATTCATAAAAATTAGGCTAGGCTTGAAATCTGTCTTTCAACAATTTCTTGTTTCATTATTTTTTTTTATGAAAACTTTTTATTGTTTGTGTGATTGATCACTCATGGCGTGTCACCATAGGTAAATTTCCAAGACCAATGTACTCTCATTTTCCATTTGGCTTTAGATTTCCCAAAATCAGATCGTACATTCCATACACTTTTGAGACCCTCATTGAGGGAAACTTGCATTGTGGCTTGCATTATGGAGTTATGGACGATTTGCATGAGGGAGCATTTAGTTCTATTCCATTAACCTAATATTTGATCCAATTTTTAATCAAACTCATGATACATATTGTTATTGATGCGGAGGATTAGAGAGCATTCATCTCCACCAACCAAACCTTAAATATTTTTTCTTGGTGCTTTTTATGCTGACTTTTAACCAAACTCATTTTAAATTAATGAGAACAGGACACTTCATCCTATCATTTTTGTAATTGGTTTGGTTTAGTTGAATCTTTTGATAAAATTTTTGTTTTAAAAACTTGATATGTGAATCATGTGATGGTCCTACCATTTTCAGAGAGCTGTGGAGAGCGGGGCAACTGCGGTGAGTGAGCCGGAAGAGAAGGAGTGGGGACAGAAGGTGGGATATGTACGGGACATCGACGGCATCGTCGTCCGGATGGGGAGCTGCGTTAAACCACCACCTCACTCTCACTAGCTATGCCTCTGTATGTTTTTTTTCATTCATCTGTGTTTTTGTTCAGTTGTTTTTGCTCTTTTTGTTGTTGTTGCAGTACATGATGTTTTGGATAGTGCTTTCAATGCCATAATAATAAGATAAAAAGGCAATATTATGTGAAGTTCGTGATATTGAGATGTGGTAATACCTATTTTATTTATTTATTTATTTTTGGTAGGTGGTAATAACTATTAAGATTAAAGATTAAGATGGCAGGTCCCAGTGACGGGATTCAAAGCATTAGTACACCGGTCAAGAAAACCCAACAACATTCATTTGGAAATCAAAAAGAATAATCTATTTGAGGGGCAAGTGGGAGATGATATTTTGTTCTACCACAGAGAATTTTTTGGTTCTTGCAGCCCAAAGAATTTCCATGATACATCAGAACAGTCATTTATGAAATTTCATTGTGGGGTGATCTCGTAGGTTACCATGGTTTTTTTTTTACCTATCTTTCCTGTTTATTTAAAATGAATATATCAAATCACAACTCATGTTCATCAAGGAAAATAATACACTTACACCACAAAAAAAAAAAAAAAATACATAGAATGTAAACAGGGGTTTGGATCCAATTATGACTAATTTTAGTCAATCCAATTATTATCGAATTACACAATCTATGAATCGAACAACACAGTTTATGAATCTAACTGTACAATCAATTGTTGGATACAAGTGTCACTCTCTTACATAATCTAATAAACTTAAATAGATTAAGACCCGTTTGAAAACACTAAAATGGATGATTCTATTTTTAATTAAATAAAAAATTAAAAGTGTTGCAAAACACATTTTAAAAAACTGATTTAATTAAAAAATTATTTTTAATTTTTAATATAAAAATATTAATTTTTTTAAAAATTAAATATATTTAAACTATTTTATTCACCATCTTATTTTACGTATGTTTTTAAACGTAACCTATGATGTGATAGCACCATCAGAGATATTCCATGTTAGCCAGCTCAGAAAATACAGCTATTTTTGCGGCAGTTGCTAGTGATTAGTCATGTCATATGAACATCATAATCATTCATGTAGAAGGCCCCACTATTTTGAAAATGACCGATTGTCATTGACCAAAAGAGACTCATGAATCTCACAAAAAAATTCTTTCTTTTTTTTTTTTTACAAAAAAAAAAGAAAATCTCACAAAAGAAATTTAAGAAGAGATATGCTATGCTCCCCTTTCTACAACCCCACCCTATTATTAAATCTTTTATTTAAAAAAAAAAATCCATACAATCCCTTCAAATTTAATTAAAATCTATATAGTCCCTTAACTTTTTTTTAAATCCATATAACCTTCTAGAAACACTTAATAAATCCACATAAACCCCTGAATAAAATTTTCATTAATAGATGATGAATATTTCATTTGGTTAACATTGACTGAAAACATAATATACTAAAAAATCACTACAATGTGTTAAAAATGTAAAAAAACCTCTAAAAATGACAATTTCTCTCTTTGGATATATTATAAAACCTTATCCAGAAGGGTAAAATAGTCATTTATATAAGATTTTTCACATTTTTAACACATTATAGGATTTTTTTAGTATACTGTGTTTTCTACTAGAGTTAATCAAACATAATATTCATAAAATATTCATCATCTATAAAAGTAAATTTTATTTAAAGGGTTATTTAGATTTACTAGGTGTTTTCATGGAGTTATATGCATTTTAAGAAGAGTCAGGGGGCTATATGAATTTCAGTCACTTTACAGGGGGTTATATGGATATTTCCTTTTTTAAAATATGTTTATACAATTAATTAGAATAAATATACATTTCATTTTTTATAATTAAATGACATATACTAGTTTAATAAAATCAGAACAAGTGCAAAATTGCAAATTGTAACTATTGTTGTAAACAACGTGAAAGGGTTAGGGAAAGTCCCTCGTGCTTACATCATCATAGAGTATTCACCTACTTTGATTTTTTAAGTTACATTTTATAAAACAGAACATATACTCATAAATGAGTAAAAAACTATATGTTTATTTCAAAGAGATGTATATCTTATGAGCATTGTTAGACTCATCCCATTCTTGAAAAAAAAAAAAAAGGTGATCACAAACACTTAACGCGTATTTTGACAAACAAATCTCTTTAGTCCCATCACACTCAATGTAACAAGCTCGGGAGAACTTTTTTTACACATTCAACAAATGAGCCCATTCAATTCAAAACAAGGCCCAGCCCATACATAAAACCTATGCTGCTCGAACAACCATACATTGGAATTTGGAATAACTTCAAGCCACCCACAAAGGAAAATAATGTCTGACCTGGAATATAATAGGTCTAACCTTGCGTGCCCTCACTTTTATATTTTTAAAAAATAAACACTAATCCACTTAAATATATTATTATAAAATAATAAAATATACAATAAAATACACTAATATATAAATAAAGAAAAAAACAGTGCAATATACAATGCACTATAAGCAGTTCTAGACTATCGACGGCAAAATGAACTGAATGTCTCAATGTATCAGTGCTAAAATGATCTGAGTGTATCTTTTTTGCAACTTTCACACACTTTGAATTTTTTTAAAAAAAAACATACTCCTAAAATGCACATTTGACTCATTTTCATAACTGGTATTTTATATCGATTAAAACTAGGAAAATAGAGAGACCACTCACAATTCACTAAACTTTCGTCCAAGATGCCCATAAACACAGTGAGTCATTAAATACAGAGCAACAAATATTAATTTGTTAAAGTTTCAAAAAGGAACCAATAGAAAAACAGATTGAAAGATAAAGAACCCACTTAAGTTGACACATATGCCAAAGTTTTTTTCCTTTTTTTTTTAAAATTAAAATGAAGATGGCTCATACCGGACGCCTAAGACATTACAGCGCTTGATGACACCGATCTCTGGCGGTCACACCAATCTCCGGTGGTCACAGCATTCCTCGAGGGCATCTCACCCTTCTTGGGACCGTCTAACGCAGCGAGAGACTTTCTTCCTAAACACATCCTTCCTGTCTCTCCACTCTTTCTGTAAAATGCGGGGAGAAAAAGAACATCAAAAGTGGCTTTTCAATAGAAAGATACACTCACGAGCGAAAAATCGACTGAATGAAAGAGAATACTCCGAGTCATCCATCATCAAATAATTTACTCACCAAAAGTTAAAACATTTATAACATGGAAAGCAAGTTTATTATGAATAATATAATGCCCGTGGACCCCTCATTAGGGAATCAAGTTTTATTCAAAAAGGGGATACCACAAGGGACATATTGTTGCTTATATAAAGCAACAGTGTTTTCCACCATACATAGCTGTATATGTGCTCCACTATCAAGGTAAGGTCCAAAAGTTTTTTTTTTTTTTCTAAAAAATATTCTCCCATCAGCAAGTTGCGGTAGTCATCATCAGTTGCTTGAAAGATGTAGACTAGTGCTTTTGGGTGATGTGGACTATGAATTAAATATCCGCCACACGACAGATTTTAGAAAGAAAGAAATGAAAGCAAGAAGAAAATGAGCATCTTCGGAATTTCTAAATTAGTGAGAGGTAGAAGAGGCAAATTTGTATGGTGTATTCAGATATTTGTCATAAGTTGTTTGTAGTCTTCCGTTTGATTGTTACGAAACTTCTGAGCTTACTATACCATGCAATATATTATTTTTTGCATTTTTTTTACCTAGAAATACTAATCAGAACTGTGATATAACAATAGTGGACCGATTGACTGGCTAGGCGAGTCTAGGCATTGGCCAGGCGCCTCAGCATGCCTATGCGGTGCTTAATTACATATGTAAATATGAATATAAGTCCTAGTGAATGAGTTATTTAATATCACAGAACACCTTAAAGGATAGAGATTACATCCAACTTGCTATCTATGAGATGACCAAAAAGAAAATAATATATGAGTAATTCATAAGCATACATGGTCATCATGACGAGTTGATACTCCATCTCCATCCATCAAGAGTCGTGAGACCCGAGGGATTGGGATAGAACTCCTTTTCTTCTTTTATCTGATTTTTATTAGGTTCTAACCAACAGTTTATAAAAATGGTTGGTAAACAGGTCCTATTAAAGTGGGTGCCAAAGACCCACTGCACCTAGGAGAGTGCCCAGAGCATCTATAACCACCTAGTGCCTAGGTGATGCCCGGACAAATATGGTAGCAACAACTGTTATATAACACACTATGACATAGGTTTCATACAGGTATCATACCTTTAAAAGATGCAAGTAGGATTATCAGATATGCTTGCCTCCTGATGCCTGATTGGGCTGGGTTTATTGGGTAGTGCAAGCAGGTATCAGGGATTTGGAAGAAGACAGCATGGCGCCATTTAAAGTGAGAGAGGAGCAGTGTTTTTCAGTTGGTTTTATGTGTGATGTTTTTCCTATTTTTGGGTGGATTTGTTCGGATGGGGATTTGAAATTTGTGAAGGCATCCTGGTAATTGTTTTCCACACATATATATATTTGGTGGTATCATCAACCCTCATATATGTTATACACAAACAGCTCTGATCCTTGCACTGCATCAACACTCTTTCAAATGAACTTCACGACAAGATTGGCCATTGATTTAGATTGTTCATTTTCACCATACACACGCTGATTTACCACTATTCTAGCACGTAATCCATTCTCAAAAGACTTAAATCAGTTCACCTATTACTTCAACCATCAGAATTCATCTACAATTTTCTCTTCAAGAGTTAATGGCCAATTCTGATAATTCAATACATTGCTTGTATGCCTCTGATTGAATATTTTAAGATTCTGACCTGATCTGAGTGTCGGGGACAACATCTGGGTAGACAAGGATGGGTGGTAACAATAAAAAGGTAATAAAACAAGGTTATATATCCAGATTGTGCTTGCCATATGCACATATGTACTGGAAAATTATCTATAGAACTAGCATGTACATGCCTAGAAAATGATGAACATCAACAAGAAAATCTAGAAACAGGATGAACATCTTTACAGATATGGCCATATGGGCTACTACCAGAACAAAGCAAAAGATGATGAATTGATTCACTTACCGCAGCTTCAATGTTAGCAGGGGATTCATCGTTTGGACTTGAAAGCATGGAAATGATACTCAAAACAATACTCTCAACCTGCGCATACATATCAATTAGTTTGGTACCCTTCAAAGCATAATGACAAGCATGCTTGATACTGAATTTAAAGAAAACCGATGTCAATGTAGTACATGCAGATGTATGAATCTCAGTCATCATCGTTTGTGATGAAATTTGCCAACTTGAAAAATTATCCTAATGCTAATTATTGTATAATGATGAATCAAATCTATGCAGATTATATAGGAAAAGAAAATTGGCGACCTACGAATGTCAATAAGTACAATGCAGCCTAAATTAGATTGCAATTATACAAAACAAAACATATCACATACTGTATGCACTGGAGTCCAACGCTCACTTGCAAGCTCGTAACCATTTGGATCATCTCCAGGAGCATGGAGGATTGATATGCACACCCTTCCATCAGGATAAACTGAAGTTGACAGGAAATTCAGTATTCTATAAGCAAGATTTCATAGTAATGAAAAATAATAATTATATAAGAGATAAAAAAGGAAGAGTACTCACCATTTGGATGCCACATCTCTGATGTAAATCTTACTGATGGAGGGTGAACTGGGTAGTTAGGTGGGAAGCTCATAATGGCATTAAAAAAACCTCCTTCACTGCAATTGCATTTTTTTCCCCCAATTAGCATTGCCAATGATTAATTAAAAATTTGCAAAATAGACAACTGATATAAGAAAGAAAAACTAAAAGTAGAACATTAATATATCAAGTCATCTCAGCAGCTTTTTCCTTGCATTTTAGTCAGATGAGTGTGGAAATTACAAAAATCAGAGGACAGAACACTGTGAAACATTAGCAAACCGCATGTTTATACTTTTGCAAAGATTTCATCTATGATAATAATTACTAAACATTGCTATTTATGAGGAAAGACGGGAGCCCACTACTTTGACATTTACTAAATTAGATGAGGATTTGTTGTTTGGAAATTACTTACAACATTCTCCTATAGGAGGGGAACATAAAAATGAATCACCAGGTAAAAAAAGAGGCAAAAATCTAGTAAGTCAGGATTGTTGGAGGATTAACATATGCCATAGTACCAAAACCAAGGCTACAGTGAGGTTATAAAGCCTTTTCTGCAGGAGGTATCTTAGGTGGTTCCTTTTTATTTTCTTTGTATTTCATGCTTTGTAACTTTACTTTGGGCTTTCGCCTTTATTAATATTAGGGGGGTCAGGTTGCCTACCGTTTCATCAAACAAATAAAATAAATAAAAGCATGTGTAACAAAATACACTCTTCATTGGTAGTGTAGAACTTATATCAAGAAAACAAAAAAAATATAGAAGACACATCCCAAACAGCACCTAATAATATTTACCAAGCTTAATAACCTAGCGCTCTATATTTATCTTGTATTTGACTCAGTTTACCTCGCTTTTCTCAACATCTCTAAGCCAACGCTCGAAATTTCTGTCACTCAGAACACATAATTGTTCATTTAATCTCAGTTGCCCCTCACGTTAGTACATAACCCATGTGACTATGAATGTCTAAATCCAAAATCTAATGGTGACTGAGGAAGTTAAGAACAAAACAGTCACGTATGAGAGAAACATGAAATAAGACACAATTTAGACATTTACTAACATAAGCCATTCAACCTAATCCCATACAATCGCGAGTTGTCCAGAGAGCCTGCAATAGACAAATTCATATTTTCCAATCAAGGATTACCGCAAAACCCAAACATTCATGTATTAGACATCGCTCAAGCAGTTTGTTGGGTGAATTTGGCTAATGCACAATGAGCGGATCTTCGAGAGGAGAATGGTGTATTTGGAGAAAACATGGTTGGGTATCTTGTTCACCCTTGACTGGGAAAATTTTATTTTGGGAGCATAATCGGTAAACATTGTTGAATGAGGGGGTTGAGTTTTGAATTGAGTTTGGCCTCGATTAGGATACTTACCTAGTTGATATATATTTTTGTTTATCCTTCTGGGGATCCCCTGTCTCCATTTTATTTGATGGCCTTTATTGTTTTCAACAGTCAACGGAAAGCCTAACCTTCAATCCAAAAAAAAAGTGCAATAGTATAACCATGTGATGCAATTATTCTCATCATTGTTTTTCTTTCCTCAATAATAAAAAACAATTCATGAGAACAATCCAGCTATAGCACAGTGCAATAAGAAACACCAAAAGGAGGAGACGATAAGCTGTTCAATCAGATGCATCTGGAGTTTTTGTTTGAGGTGCCACTCATCAAACAAGAATCCTGAAAGAACAGAGACATCAACCCATATGTTAATCAGCTCAGACTTTGATTAGCCTTTCTCGATAACAACAAAGAGACAACCTTTGAAAAACCAACCCCCCCCCCCCCCAACCTGCTGTTCTGAACCAATTTTCTTACACATACAACTACACAATCCGACAAAACTCATCATCGCATACTAAAACGCAACACAAATTCAACAAAAAAAACCCTAGAAAACCTGATCCGTAAAACGCCCAAACGACCAAATTAAAAGATGCAACAGAACCACGTAAAGATCCAAAACAACCAAATTATAAAAGATAAAACTCACTATAGCGTGTCCGGGGGTCCGATGATGGTGACGCTCCACTCGAAGAAGTTGTTGTCGTCGATGAGCCCCGCCGAGAACCCGTCGACGGGATTCTTACATAGATCTGATCAGATCAAAACAAAAAAAGAAAAAAAATTCAATTTTGATCGGATTGATCAAACAAAAGACCCTAAAAGAATCAAGAAAGGAACCGATCAGAACCTTTGAGCTGTTTCTGGAGGAGGAGCTGCGCCTGATTCGAGGCGGCCATGAATGGGAGCAACAAAAACTCTCTCTCTCTCTCACTCTCGATCGAGAGAACGATTTGATTTGATTTGATTTTGAATGGGAGAAATCTTGAATTTCTCGAGAGCCGACACAAATAAAGAGAGGGAGATGAAGACAAAGAGGACCCGTTTTTGCTGTATATATATATAGAGCTATAGAGGGTGTTATAATAAGTTGGGATAAAGGAGAATATTTGTCATCCAAACAGCTTCGAATACATACACCGTATAGAACTCTCTGGAAATTTATTTTATATCCGTTAAAATCGGCTAATTTATTGTAATTTTAACAAGGATTTCATTAATGCAAGATCATATAAAAATTTAGATTCACTATTGGTTTTTTCAAATCTAAACTACTTCCCTTAAAATGTACCAAACAAAGTTACTTCCTTAAATTCTTGAGATTTTTAATATTTTAGGAAATATATATATGCAAATCTTTATTATTAATTTTTTTTTGAATTTTATAAAATAGGTAAGGCATAGAATTACATAGTATAATTTAAAAATAACATTTTTCTTAATATTATGTACATTTATTACCATGGTTTTTAGAAACCAATAATCAATACAATTTTACACATTATATGTGAGTATATAAAAACAGTGTTGCTACCCCAGGCCCCAAAAATTAGGCCCCATTGTTGAGCCCCAATAGGTGGCATAATCCTATTGGTCTAATGTTTGACTTTTTCTAACCACCAAAAGGCCAATTACACAACTACCCTTATCATTAATATCCTCATTAAAATAGTAACCGAATCCCACAAATTGGGGCACCATTAATTCCTCTCCCCAAAGTAACCGAATTCCACAAATGGGGGCACCATTAATTCCTCTCCCCAATAAAATTTGAATGTTAGGGTTCCCAATTGGGCAAAGCCATATGAATGAAAAAAAAAGAAAAAAAATTAGGCGATCAAGATTTCAATCCATCTGATTCTCTTCCCCAACAAACCGTTAACAATGGCGAATAAAAAAGGATAGATTTCTTCTGCTAATAGAAACTTAAATGTCATTTTGTATTTTTTTTTTTTTTTTTTTGACAAAAAAAAAAAAAAAGGTCATTTGTATCTGATAAAAAAGTCACATTTTTTTTTTTTGCACTTCTTGCAAATGTGGAATCCAATCAAGAAACTGTCTCAGTTGTGAAATTTTTCCTTCCGTGCATCTGAATTTCTTCCGTTAATACTGTGTATCTGAAATTCGGCAGTGTATCTAGATTAATTTTTTGCACTTCTTGCAAATGTGAAATCCAATCAAGAAACTGTCTCAGTTGTTGAATTTTCCCTTCTGTGCATCTGAATTTCTTCTGTTAATACTGTGTATCTGAAATTCGACAGTGTATCTTGATTTGGGAAATCACAAATGTTTTATGTTTTCCTGTGCACACCATTCATATTCTGCTTCGAATGATGCAATTAGCCTGTAATATCAGATACTTGTATCTGAAAATCATTTTAAGATACAGTGCTGTATCTTAAAACCAAACAAAAACCATGTGGATTTTGAATTACCAAACATGTTAATTAGCAGTACATATATTTTAAAAAAAGTCCTTCAAGCCTTTATATATATATATATATATATATATATATATGACAATTAGAAATTAAATATGAATCAGATAAACTTTAATCAATTCCATGGAGAAATAAAATGTCAAACTTCAAATTGTGCTTGAAACAGGTTTTAAGATACACATTTCACATTCAGACACACCTCAATAGTTATTATCTACTATGCTGGAGAAGCAGCCAATTATATTTGATTCATTTTTTGAGTTAAGGTATACCTAATAAAAAGTCTCACATACACATCACAATAGACATACATTCCACATACAATTTGACATTGATTTGCATTTCACATAGATGTCTAATACAAATTTCAGATACACCATCAAATTCAGATACATCTATCACTGTATCAAATACAATGTTATCTCGTCCACATTTTGCTGATCAGCCAAATCAATCACTTCCTTTGGTAAACTGGTTTCCATTTCACATGAATCGTAGATGTCTTCCAAATAATTTGATTCTTCAAATGTGTCATCCATATAATCCTCCTCACTGCCTGTTGAAAAATAGAAAAGAAGTCACATGTTATAAAATTAAAATTAAGATACAGTGCTGTATCTTAAAACCAATACATACCATATGAATTTTGAATTATCGGACATGTTATTTAGCAGTACATATTTTCAAATAAAGTCCTTCAAACCTTTATATGTATATACGTATATGACAATTAGCAATTAAATATTGATCAAGTACACATTAATCAATTCCATAGAAATAAAATGTCAAAAATTCATTTTAAGATACAGTGCTGTATCTTAAAACCAAACAAAAACCATGTGGATTTTGAATTACCAAACATGTTAATTCCTTTGGTAAACTGGTTTCCATTTCACATGAATCGTAGATGTCTTCCAAATAATTTGATTATTCAAATGTGTCATCCATATAATCCTCCTCACTGCCTGTTGAAAAATAGAAAAGAAGTCACATGTTATAAAATTAGAATTAAGATACAGTGCTGTATCTTAAAACCAATACAAACCATATGGATTTTGAATTACCGGACATGTTATTTAGCAGTACATATTTTCAAATAAAGTCCTTCAAACCTTTATATGTATATACGTATATGACAATTAGCAATTAAATATTGATCAAGTACACATTAATCAATTCCATAGAAATAAAATGTCAAAAATTCATTTTAAGATACAGTGCTGTATCTTAAAACCAAACAAAAACCATGTGGATTTTGAATTACCAAACATGTTAATTCCTTTGGTAAACTGGTTTCCATTTCACATGAATCGTAGATGTCTTCCAAATAATTTGATTCTTCAAATGTGTCATCCATATAATCCTCCTCACTGCCTGTTGAAAAATAGAAAAGAAGTCACATGTTATAAAATTAAAATTAAGATACAGTGCTGTATCTTAAAACCAATACAAACCATATGGATTTTGAATTACCGGACATGTTATTTAGCAATACATATTTTCAAATAAAGTCCTTCAAACCTTTATATGTATATACGTATATGACAATTAGCAATTAAATATTGATCAAGTACACATTAATCAATTCCATAGAAACAAAATGTCAAAAATTCATTTTAAGATACAGTGCTGTATCTTAAAACCAAACAAAAACCATGTGGATTTTGAATTACCAAACAAGTTAATTAGCAGTACATATACTTAAAAAAAAGTCTTTGAAGCCTTTATATATATATATATATATATGTATGTATGTATGACAATTAGCAATTAAATATGAATCAGATAAACATTAATCAATTCCATGGAGAAATAAAATGTCAAACTTCAAATTATGCTTGAAAATAAAATCAAGATACACGTGTATCTGGAAATGAACCGTGCAATTCAAATAACCTCCACAGATCCAACTGAAAAAAAAAAATTGATTTCGATGTTTGTTTTCACTTCCACCATTAAATCTAGATCTAAAATAAATGTAAAGAACAGTTAAAAAATCAGATCAATGTGAATTATTCAGATCTAAAACAGTCTAACATGAATGGATCGCCATTGTTTCCACCACAACCGTGTAAAAATCTTATAGTCTCAACCGATCAAAATAAAAAAAAATTACGATGCTTGTTTTTATTTTCACAAATAAAACTGGATCTAAAAAGTCTAAATCGTCAATTTTTGGGGGTTCCGATTGACCTAACCTGAATGTTTGCACCACAAACAGATCGCACAAAAACAAAGACGAGTTTCCTTTTTGTCTTCTCTTCTCCGCCGATCATATATGAATTTGATGTTTGATTTTTGTTTTCGTTACGAGAGAACAATCGGAAAAATAAAAAAACTCGTTGTGAGAGAGAAGAAGTGATTTCCAAATCGTAACTAATCCCATAATTATCGGACCGGTTATGGAATCTTCATTTATGGAAATCAATGAAGAGCTTGATTGTGAGGGGGGTAATATAGAAAATTCACACTTGCCACCTCATGGGGCTTAGTATGGGGTCTATCAATTGGGGCCAAGAATCATTATTGATATAAAAAATATAAAAGCTATCTAATATTTTAGTAAAACGAAGTTTTACTCTCTCAAAATATATCAAACATATTTTAAATTATAAGATGCTAAAAATATTCTATTTTATGATTATTAATGTGTTATCTATTATTTAAAAAATTTAAAAATATCTTAAAAATTCTAAAATACAATAATTGAAAAATATCATCAATGCGTTTTAAAAATATAAAAAGTGTGGCATGATTTAAAGATAGAGAATCAATTATTGAAACTTTTAAAATTAAAAATGCTAATGATATTTAGTGTAGAATTTCATTAGTTTATTTAATATGATACCATTTATGTTAAAAGGAGTATTATTGGTTGCTTTAAAAAAACTATGGTTATACATAATTGTTGACACTGGTTAACAAAATCTTTTAATTTTACAAAGGGTTTTTGTTAACGCTCATTTATCCTTTAATCCGGATCTGTGTTTGGGTAAATTCTGTGTTTTATAAAAAAAAACTCTCACATTTTCAGTTTTTAGATTTTTAAATCATCTTTTTATTTTTTAGGTCAGAAAATCTTACGATTAAAAATTTAATAAAACAATTATTTTAAAGTTGCGTTTGGAATATTCTTATAATTTTATGTTTTAAATTCAATTTTTTTTTTTTACTTTTCAAAAGTCACTTAAATTCAAATCCAAACGGGCCCTAAGAATCTCATCATTTTAAATGCACATCCAAACACAACCGATACTTTATTCAGTATTTTTATAAACCCAAAGCATGTATAACATTATAAAAATATATATTTTAAAATATAAATATAAATATAAAATTATTATATTTTATGATATTTAAACAAAAATGTTAAAAATAACGTGTTGTGCAATATCCTACTTTTTAAAATTTTAAAAGATCAAGTTAAAATATTGGGATTTTTAGTTTTAAGTATCCGTAAACATATTTATTTAAGGATCGATCCCTCCATTCTTCATATTTCTTTTTAAGTCCTGATATTTGGTTTTTAGGGACTAAAAACCGCTTATTTGGTTTTTAGTCCATCCATCAAACGTCCGTCCATACACAGTTAATTTGTTAAATGTGATTTTATTTTTATTCCTGTAAACTATGTTATTCAGTGTTAAATCCCTGTAAACTATGTTATTTAGTGATAAGTCCCTCTAAAATATGAAGAAGGAGGGACTAATCACTAAATAACATAGTTTACAAGGACATAAAAATAAATCATATTTCACAAATTAACGGTGTATGGACGGACGTTTGACGGGTGGACTAAAAACCAAATAGACGGTTGAATATGGAGACTTGAAAAGAAATATGAAGAATAGAGGGATCGATCCCTAAATAAGCATGTTTACAGGGACTTAAAAATAAAAATCTCTAAAATATTTTATTAATAAAACAAACTCATGCATGTACAGTGTCTTTAGAAAATATTATTTTATTTTTAAGTCCCCATAAACCATATGATTTAGTGATCGATCCCTCACTTCTTCATATTTTGGTTTTAATCCCCAGATTTAAAGGATATGTTCATTTTTAGTCCCTAGGAGGAACCTATCCCTAAATTATTTAATTTTCTTTTTAGTCCCTGGGAGAGTGTGAGGAACTAAAAAGGAACGTATCCTTTAAATCCGGGGACTAAAACTAAAATATAAAGAAGTGAGAGATCAATCCCTAAATAAATATGTTTACAGGGACTGAAAACTAAGAAACCCTAAAAAATATCATAAATTTTATAAAAACCCAAAGCTTCACGCTTCGTCTCGATAGTGATAAAAGTTTAGAGACAAAGTGGCAGCGGGGTTGGTTAATATTAAGTTAAGCTCGCTCTCGCTACACTAACACCCATTTGGTCGTTTAAACCATATGAACCATAGTCCAATGTTAGAAAGAGGCGCTAGGCGATGGTAGTGAGCATTTTCACCTCGTTCTAAGTTGTTTGAACATTAATGCTACTCGTTTGCAGATGAATACCACTCGTGTGCGACGTTTTTTCATGAGCTCTTTCTGCCGATGCATGTTCCAATGCAGCCTTTGTTCCGGGAGCAAATTGTAGAGCGTAAAACATGGAAACCATTGCTGGAATTTTATTAATATGAGCTCATACACAAGTGGAAACTCCGCATGCTGCTGCTGCAAGAACGATTTCTCTTCTTATCTCTCTCTGGGCTAGGGGAACGGGCGTACACAAAAGCAGCCCGAGACCCGAAGCCGAACAGAGAGAAAAAACCCTCGGAGAGACAACAAAGGAGTTTCTTCCTTGTGTCCCTTTCCTTGTGTTACTTCCTTGTGTTAAACAGACATCCTCGAAGAGACAACGATGGAAAAAAATAAAAAAGAATTTCCAACTCTTCTTTATCATTTTCCATGTCCCCTCTCCGAGCTTACGATAGAGCTCCTCTATCAAGAAACTCTATCGGCAGTCTATATCTTATCTTTCGTTTGTTGTTGTTAGTAGTTTT
Organism: Acorus gramineus; assembly: GCA_030737835.1. Lineage (NCBI taxonomy): Eukaryota > Viridiplantae > Streptophyta > Magnoliopsida > Acorales > Acoraceae > Acorus > Acorus gramineus. The sequence continues at coordinate 7,816,949 of CM060851.1, forward strand.
GTTTTTCTGGTTACAGAGAGTAACTCCCTGAGGCCTGCGGTCCTCGGTCGGTCAGTCGCTATCGTTCGTTCGATTGCCTGTCGTACCCCGGTGCCCTCCTTTCGGTCAAACTTTCAGACTTACGACAGGATCCCCACGTATACGTTAGGTTCTTCGCTCCGCCATCACAGGTCCGTGCCCGCCAGAAACACACAGAGCTGGGGTTTACTCCCAGCGTCTGAACCGTGTGCCCACTACGTAGCTCAACAAGTCTGACCCGAGCATTGATGTTAGACGTCCCTAGAGGAGTGCGATAACGGATAACTCGGGCAGCGGCCAGTTGAGCCGATAAGGGCGCCGCCTTCTTGTACTGCAACTTGACAAGGTACCCTTTTCTAAGTACAGGTTAAGAAGAGTATTTTTGTTTATACATATTTGAGAATGATAGTTTTGGATTTGTGAAATCTTTATAAGTTATCATTGTTTGCAATTATTGTGAAAATTAAATATTTATGAATAGTTTTTAAAAGAGTCATAATACCTGAGCCCCAACTCAAGGTTTAGGCCCCATTGAGAAGCCCCATTATGTATCATTCTGATTGCAGTTTCACCTTTTCAAAAAATTAAAAAGATAAAATACAATATTACTCATCACTTAATATCTCACACTTTTTCCTCCCCCCCCCCCAAACCTATTTCCACCTTTCTCAAAAAAAATTTCAACCTTTTCTTTTATACTCTTTTAAAGAAACCCACCACTTAAAAAAAAATCATTCTGGTCGATCTGCTCATTTTCGATGACCAGCGTCAGCATCCTTGGGTTCCTTTTGCCATCCTTTATAATATGAGAGGTGATTCGGCTACCGTTCCAGCCCTTCTCTGAACTCCACCTCCTCCGACCTCTGCCTCCCCGTAATCCAGTTACATTTTTTGGAAAATCAAGTTATATTTTCTAAAAAATCAAGATATGTATTATTTAAATTTTAATAATACAATGATATAAGATTGTTGTTTTAATTCTGTATTCAAATTACTGAACTAAATATAACAGAAATTTCAATATGAAATTAGAGTACTCATAAATACATTAAGATTAGATAAAGTTCAAACACATTATGAACTGTAACAGACCTTTAGAATATAATGCATATAAAGATCAGTTACATTTCAAAATGTAAATGATTGTAAATTATGATGTACATAAATTACATATACATTGGCAAACGTAACTGTTTTTAATAGTATAATACATAAAAGATCAGTTACATTTAAAATGTAACTAACTTTAAAAATTTTAGAATTAAAAAATAATGCATATAAAGATCATATACATTTTAAATGTAATTGACTTTCAAATGAAAAATAAAAAAATACAATGTATGAATGTTAACACACATTTAGTTATGAATATAAATTTCAAGCGAAAAAGAAATGTTTAAACAATAACAGAAGCCATACCTGAATTGAGAGACATTGAAAACAATAGTCAAATTGTACAAAATCAAAACAATGGCTGAATAATCATCCGAAAAATAAATTTAGATATGATTAGGTCTGTCAACGGGTCCCGGGTCGACTCGGATCCGACCCGGATCCGACCCAATAAAAGGCGTAAATACCTGACCCGAATGACCTGACAATCAAAACAGGTTGGGTCTGGGTCCACCCCGACCCGATCCTATGGACCCGTTGGATCCGATTGACTCAACCCAAATATTATGTAATTTTTTTTATTTATGATCCAACCTAACATTTATGATTCAACCAAACATTTATAACTAAATATTGAATAATCATTTAAAATTTTAAACATTTGAAATATTTTTACAACCTTTTGACTTCACGTAAAAGCATAATAATCAAAACTGTATTTCAAATGTTCCCTCATAAAACATTTAAAAATCAAAATAATGAAGGACTATTTATAATACATTAGACTCTATTAAAAAAAAAATGAATCTATTGTAGGCCCTTGAAAAGTTTTTAAACTTCTTTTTGTCTGGCCTGAACTTGTTAACCTGAAGGACCCGATAATTAAACGGGTCGGGTCCAGGTCCACCCTGACCCGATCCAGACCGGACCTAACCCGTTGACAGGGACCTAGATATGATGCAAGGTGTTTTAAAAAAAAAAAAAAAATGATGATCTACCAAATAAATGATCGATTGATTATGGATGAAGAGCCAATTCAATTGAGAAAATCTTAAAAAAAAAAAAAACAGGAATTAAAACTCGTCATTGTTTGTAAAGTATCAACAACATATTTCCAATTGCACCGATTATAAGGATTAGATTTACACTAAAGTTGCGCTTTTTATTTAAATAACCACTCAAAATTATTATTTTGAAATATAACCATCAATCAAAATTAACTCCAGAATGACAGGGGCCATGAAGAAGATACAACAATTGAGAAAAAAGAAAGGACGACGAAGTTCCTTTTATATGTTTTTCATGAAACTCAAACAGTTTTAATTGTTTATATTTTGTCTCATCGATTTTTTAGAGCAGTTATTGTTAAATGACAATGAAAAAGATAGCAACTAATTGTAGTCTATTTTATTCATTTTAATATAAAATTATACATTCACCATTTAAAATACACGCTATTATATGAAATAAAATATATACTGAGATACATTAGTGTATTTTTTTTCTTGATGAAAAAATAAAAAAAAAGAACTGCTATATATACTATAATAGTACAGTATATACTATGTTATCATAATGTATGGATTGAAAAACAGACTGTAAAAATAGGTTGCGTGAATCAGCACTCAAAAAAACAAAACTTTGAGAAGGGACTTCATCGTCCTTCAATATTTTTTAGAATTAACTCCAGTATTTTTGTTACTTTAAAAAAAAAAAAAATATACCATACAATATGAATAGAACCCGTACATTATTATTAGTGCAATATATAAATGCACTATCATGGTGTGTATGGCATTGAAGGGATTGTAAAACAGACTGAGTGTATCAATGCTCTTTTGATATTCATTGCCATAACCTCAAAGAGTAGCCCAACCCCTTAAGCCCGATCGAGATAGCCTAATTACTGCACCAAATGATTACTTATTTTTAGAAGATATTCTCATCAAAATAATGCACAAAATTTTGATTCATGACTAATTTAACATTATTTTCATCCAAACATATTTCTTATTAAATAAAATTTAATATTTTAAATAATTAAAAGATATAGGATTGTCTGGGCCTCTGGGGTACTGTCCCTCACATTATTCTTCTTTTGTAAGTGATTAACTCAAAATTTTATTTATTCAAAACGATTTCAAGATTATCATTGTTTCACAGACTAAAGAAAACAACCAATCAAATGGTCCCTGATAATCTTTTCTCATGGCCCTCAATTGTCCTAGCGTAGTGCGCGCACACACATAAAGCTAGATTGAAATATTTCATTAAATTTAAATATGTCTATCCTTAACATGTTCTTTGTGTTATGCGTGCACGCATGATAATTAGGCTTGACAATTAAACTTTAAACCTATCAACGGTCAGGTATGGACAAGATCAAGATAAATATTGATTCAAACTTTAATAGAAGATAACTACACACAGTCTTTTTTACAGCTCGTTCTACAACCCATACGCTATGATAACGTAATATATACTGCACTATCATAATATATATTACAGTCCATTTTTTTCATTTTTTCACCATGAAAAAAAATACACTAATATATCTTAGTATATACTTTATTTCATATAATAGTATGTACTTCAAATGGTGAATGTATAATTTTATATATATATAAAAAATAAGATGAACTACAATTGAGGCTGCTTGTATCTTTTTCCATATTGGAAGAGCTTTATTATAACATATAAAGGTTCAAATTTTTCTAAATTTTCAAAAAAAAAAAAAAACAATACTATTATAAATCAGTATATACTTCACTTTAGTATATACTTCAATGGATGAATATGTAATATTAAACAAACAAAAAAAAAATGGTGTAGAATGTGGATGGGGCTTCTAGTAGGACTCAACATGTCATTTTTATTTTTTAGAATAAATACCCTTGCATGGGCTCAATAAACCCACGAGGATGTGTTTGGGTCCGTGATCGAAAAATGGAGATTCTCATGATCCTGCATTCGAAACTCAAATTTTGAAAAGCGAAAAAAATAAAAAATGATATGCCCCAGCTATTTGTGCAGCCCCATCAATAACACTCACTGTTTTTCTTATCTTTTTTTTTTTATAAAAAAATATACACCCTCGCCCATTGAGTTTTATAAGCGAGTGTATCAGCGCTCTTAGTATCATCCATAACTTTTTTTTTATAGGTTTACCCTAATCAGACCTTTTTCATCCTGATTTTGGCACAATCACCTGCTCCAATATTAACCAAAAAAAGGTCTAAAACAAGTGAAACTCCAAATGCATGACATTTTATTCAACCAACTGATAGCCTCATAACATGCCTTTTTGAACTTATAATAAGGAAACAACCAATTCAAAAACAATTTTGGTTAAATCAGACAAAGTGAAGAGGAAAAAAGAATACCTTCGATATGATTGTGTGTGAGGAGTAATTCTGATAATAACAAGTATAGTGTGAGATCAGTCTCTGCTGTCCGCGTTCCTTTTCCTAGTCCCCGTGATATTGTCTCCATAGTAGTATGCGGTTCCAACCATCAGTGCAACAGTTGCGCCTTGGGTGACCACACGAGCTCTCATCAGCTTCTGACCAAGTTGAGAGTTCCCCTGCTTGAAGCTGATTATACCGGCGGTTAACACTCCAGCGGTCAAAAGAGCTCCTGATAAGAGTTGTAAACAATCAGCTATGACTATTGTGAATGGGAAATTTAAAAAACAAGAGTAAAGAATGCCTGAATGATAGTTTCTTGAAACTTATTCACAATCATGAGATATTGATAATAATTTGGTTTCACAGATGGGTTCATCAAATATGGTGTACGTGTATTAGATATCAGAAAGGAAGGGATTTTCTGGATTGATCAATCAATATTGCACACATCGATGTGCATGCCTAACTGACAAAAAAAAAAGGACGAAACTCATATGATGCATCTAACCAAGCATATAACTCGTTGGGGATATGAGACCGCACACTGGAATGCAAACAAGGATTGCATATAATAGCACCCCTCATTTATTACTGCTCAGTTTCAATAGTTAATTTTTTCTCACATAAAAATATCTATTTCATGACAAGAATAGGGCATCATCATCAGCAACAAGTGCACTCAGGTAACCAAGCAAATGGCATCAGACTATAATCATCCAAATCAGCCTAAGACCATAGTTCCTCATTACTATAATCATGCAGAAAGCTCACAAATTTTTTTTGTTCGATCTGTTACAATTGATTAAAATTTTAAAAAAGAAGTTAAAACTTCACAATTTTTTTTCGGGAAAACTGACAATCAGATCAGAGAGCAAAATATTGTACGTAATCCATATCTTCCATTATCCCCTCAGCCCCCCATAATATGCCTGCTTGTTCCATTTACAATTGATAAGGCCACAAATGGAAATTACTTCAAATTCAGTAAAATAATGATATAAAATAATTTAGCATTATTGGCATCTTATGGTTGTTATCTGCCAGTGGTACTAGCACACTAGAAGAATTTCTTTGTGTACCCCTTAGTTGGCATGATATGACATGGGAAACGATTTCAGAGTATTGATACATTCAACACATGAATGAAAACATAAATCAAAAGACGACTAATCCCATCAAAATTGGTCAGTTATGTGTCATTCCAATGGATAGGAAAACTATGACGAGACTGGTATCTTTATAACCATCTATAAATTTGTCCTACTTGTAGTCCAATTGGTAGTGTGAGAGGCAGGGCCTAAGTCAATGACTACATGGTTTAAACTTTAAACTCATGCAACTAAAGAAGGGTTCCTAAATTCTCTTATACTTGATATGTGTGTATATGAGATGGGCAATGGTGCATTTATTACAAAGTTTTTATTTTATCCCTGAAGCAACACATCCAAGCTGTTGCTTAAATATAAGGTGCAATAGAAAATTCTAACTGATTATGCTCTGCTGGAAATGCACCACTCACTCGCAAGAGGTCATCTCTCATCCTGGTCCTAGTGACATAGGTTTATGCAGTTATACAAGATGCATGTCTTGCATCATATAACTTAAATTGGCAAAGAAAAAGGTTACAAGAAAGTATACAAACAATTAATCAGAGAGAATTGGACAGTAGTGACATGGTCAATTGACCTTCAAACAGCAAAATACCAAGTAGTTTCATATCAATGACAATTAAACAGTCAAGACATGCCTTATAAGAGCATCTTCAATGGACATGTTAAATAACTAAGATGTTAAAGTGCCATGTCAGCACTAATTGTTTTATAAAAATCTGACACTAACTAATTAGTTAACATGTCCATTGGAGATGCTCTACGTTGATAAATGAGAGAGTGAAAATTCTTGTAGGTCAATGGAGAAAGGAGAGCTAGGTGGGTGTGTGTGTGTCTGTGAGCAAGGCTTCAAATCCCACCCATAACTGCAAGGAACTTGATCAAAGTTGTTTCTGAGAAATTTGGGAACGCCAAAAGTTTATAACTTTATATGTCAAATTCACAACAGGATAGGCTCATGGTGATATCACTATATCATCTAAATGGCCATTGGGGGGTTCGAAATCCATAGAGACTCAGATGTGTCTCCACCAAGCAGGCAGTCATAGAGTTGGACAAACCCAGAATACCAAAAACTCAAGCAGGAATGCATTCAACATTGCCTATGCAAAGGAGAATAATTGCTTGCACGTTGAATGCAACCTTCATTCATTGTTCCTATTTCCAACAATCACAACCCATAGAATATTGTCTAGATCATCCAATGGGCAAAAGAAGAGAAGCCCAACTTCCATGATGGACAGATCAATGTGGAAAGTGGAAACTCTGATCCCGTCAAAGAACTTGATTCATGAATCAGCAAATAACCAAGATTGGGATTCTCAATGGAGTCATTTTACTCATCACTGAATAAGAATCACGACAGGAACGTACCCTATCCAATAGTACAGAAAGATTTGGCATTTTTTTTTAAAACCAAAGACGGATAATGGGATTCATTTCCTATAGGTTCTACAATCATCTCTGACACAAGACCTCTGATAAAAGTGAAGCAAGTCCCTGTTATTAATGTTATATGGCAGAGATGTAAAATGAGAAAGAAGACCATCCACTAGATCTCTCTTAAACAGAACAAATGACACAATTAAATACAAGATGCCCCAAACCCCATAATTTAACTATATGAAATGCAGAAACAATCCACAAGATAGCAATAGTAACACCACCCCAACCCTTTCCTCTTCTTGCTACAACAATGTCCCACTTCATCACTCACTCCCAACAGAATCCCCTGCCACGGTTCCGACTATACCACTCATATATGTGCAAGAATTAGAAGCCAGTATCTTCACTGAAAGGATGCACCTGCTCTCTTTCATCCCATAAACATTTACAATGCTCATCCCACATGATCTCCTACCACAAGAACTCTGAAAGCCCAAATCATCATTGATTGACCTAATATTTCACTTGCTCAACCGCGAGTAGTCAATCAATTAATCCGCAATCACAGACAACCGTCACACGATTACCTAATTAGACAGTTACAATGAGAGAGAGAGAGAGAGAGAGAGAATGAGAATCCTAGTATTACACTTCAGCTTTAATTCCTTTATATACAAACACACAGGAGTTGCACGTGTAATCTAACATAGACACAGAACTCCCCCCTCCCCCCTACAAAAAAAAAAGATAATGGAAACTATAACAAACACAAAAGAAAATCAAACCATCGTCCAAAATATCAAGAAAACCTTTACATTGCTCATCCCACAGGATCTCCTACCACGAAATTCTAAAATTCTAATCACCTTATATTGAAATAATTTTTGACCATATCATTACCTATCACACCCAGAATAATGATATATTTAAAAAAAAAAACAGAATTGAGTCAACTCACATCCAAAAGATCAAGAAAACGAAAAAATAGAGGGAAAAAAAAACTAACCAATACTCACTAAATTAAACTACCAACAAAAAAAAAAGAAGAGAGAGAGAGAGAGAGAGAGAGAGAGACAAGGGGAAAACGAAGCAATAACCATCAAACAGCCAACAAAGGAGAGACACCCAGAAACACTGATTCTATTCCAAAATGGATCAAACGTATTTCCATAGTCAAATGATTATGCCAACAATGATTGAAGAACATATAATTACTAAAACATATAAAAAAATTAAATAGAACCAATCATTACCTATGGGGACGAGAGGGTTCTTGACGGGCTTCTTGGGGTTCCCAAAGAGATCCTCCAGATGTGAATCCGTTGTTGCTGTTCCCGTTTTCTCCATTTTTCACGGCAGAATTGGAAGCTGTAAAAACGGACACCTTTTAATGGTCCCACCAACACCTAACATTGTGTATGAGCTCGAGAAATTCTTTTATCTTTTTTATTTATCTCAACGTATGGTTAAATTTATGAGTCTGGATCGAGGATCACCAGTACTATCAATATCAGAAATGTAAGGCACATTAATCGAACTATACATTGTTTATGAATTAAATTATACAGTGAATTATTGAATAAACACATCATTCTCTATGTATTTCGATAGGCTGTGAAATTCAATATTAATAGTAGTAGGTTTGACTGAATTCAGACTCTAAATTTATATAACAATATGTTTTTTTCATACACACATATTTTAAAAAAATGTTAGGAACACTCACTCCCATAGACAATTTAATTTACACATGTTTGAAAATAATTATACATGCTATGATGCTTCTATTAAAAAATATAATATTATATAAAATGAAACACATATTAAAATATCATATAATATTTTTTTAAATCAATGAATTTTTTTAATCTCATACACTATGATAGAATTAGGGTCCATGGGTGGGTCTACAGCCTAGATTTTAAACATCTTATTTCTTTTGATTTTTTAATTTTAAGTTGTTCATTTGTATATAAGGTTAATATAACATAAAATTTAAAGTATAATATTGAAAAAAATATTTATATCTATTGAATTTTCAAAAAATAAAAATACTAAATGAATTCATTACTTAAAAAACTAAATAACTACATGTACCTAACTGGTTGGCACCTACATAAATGTTAATAATTTGTATAATTAAACCACAATTCAAATAAAAATTACATAAAATTACGTGTAACTCATTTATAGGATTGCCCCCCATGGATCTACAAACCAGGTCTGCGGATGGGCCAGCGGGCCAGCCCAAACGGGCACAGTTCAGGCAGACCTACGGGCTAGGCATGGGCCCCAAATTCAAACCGAGCCAGACCGACCCTGAAAACAGGCCTCCGGCTTTTTGAGAACCCTTGGGTAGAATCCTATATACAATACAACCTGGGGCATCCAGGTTGTGAGTGATGGGTCAATTGACCCCACCAATTTTTATTTATTTAATTTTTATATATATAAAAGGCCCAGCCTCTAGGTGGACCTAAAGTTTGACCTATTAAATTTTTTCTAAAACAAACCAGTGGCCCATCAAATTTGTTTTAACAAAATAAATCGGCTCAGAGACCCACTAAAAAGCCTACACCTACTTCCAATAAAAAAAATAATGGGACCATTACTCTATTTTAAAAACAATTTGCCCTTATCGACAAACTCGTCGATCACCGACGCACCAACGCACAAATAGAGATGTGCCAATCATGTAATAGAATAGGAAATCACTGGGTGAATGATTGTTTGATCACATACATTGAAATAAAAAAAAGTTAATAATAAAATTATTATGCAACAAATTCAAATATTGAAATTAATCTCATTCAGGACAATTGTAAAAGTTTATATATTGAAAATCTTGGACCTCCTTTCTTTGATGGTTTATTTTTTTCTTATTTTAAGTTGTTATATTTTCAAAATGAAAGTTTATGTTTTTTTATAAATATATGATGAGAGTAGATTTTTTAAAAATTTTGTAAGATTTATTTATTTTAATGATCCCATTTAGGAAAATTTCTGAAGCAGCCGCTGTATACTATAATAACACAAAATATATTACGATATCATAATGTATAGTCATGAAAACAGGGATGCAAATATGATTCAGTGTATCAATGCTCATTTAGCATAAGTTCAGTTCAACGACCTAATCTGGGTATGTATATCCAAGATAATTTTTATTGCCACATCACTGTTACACTTGTTCAGTACAAAAATCCCTCCTTTCTTCTGTATGTCTCAAGTACTTATAAATCATAGTTGATGACGATCCTGTGATTTTACATGGAAAATTATCATACGTGAAACCAAATCATTGACATCCATGGTTCTCAAGATTGTGAACAAGTTTCAACGATAATATGTGCAAGTTGTCCCAATGTTGTTGATTTGATCTGGGAGGTCTACCACTGATGCTTGTCATAAATAAGCCACCATTCACCAAGGACCTAAAACTTATGACATATTTAGTTCATCCAAAAACATAGAACTCACAGGATTGACCAACCCAAAAAAAAAAACACATGAACAGGAAAGAAATATAACAGGTTCTTCGCCAACATCTTGAGACCCAAATAAATAGATCCAGTACAACCAATCTAATAAAGCATTGCTAATACCAAACAATCTAAACTACTCACAGCTAACAAGTTTTTTCATTAAATAATAAATAATATCTTAAGAAAGCCGAGGCATGATCCAAACTGAGTGACCCAGCACCGGCCGCCGCCTTTCCGGATACAACGTCTGGATGCTCTGGTTCAACAAGTTGAACACTTGGATGACGGCGGAATCGCTGGTTTCTGTGAAGTAGTAGAGCCTGTCCCCATGGAGTCCTGGAAAGTCGCGCAGAGTTGCTATGACTTCCCAAGAATAGCGCGTGCTCCGGGAAATCATGGTTCACATCAACCCAGTTGCACCCTGATTCATCCGGCTTCACTAACTTGAATGTTTTTTCAGCACATGCATACTTCACTACGATGAACAGATCATCTGAAAACGCCACCAGATGCTTTATAACAAATCTGATACTATATTCAAATTGGCAGCACCTAGAGATCAGCTTTCTTGATGGGGAAGGCCCGCGGGGGTCCCAACATTCGATCGCCCCGTCACAATCGAAAATCTTTGCGACCGAAGGGAACGAGACTCTTGACCTCATTTGTGATCGGGTTGAATAAGAGGAGATGTTCTACTTTGTGGCAGTGCACCATCACCATCCACCCAAAACATGAGCCAACAGCACGTGTGTCTCGAAGCTCTTCAAGGGGTTCTGTCTCACACACTCTAACCCCCTTTCCAGTTAGGGTGATGATCCTTTGCTTGGTAAGGTCTTCATTGCCCAATTTTGCAGGTTGCACCAAGAAAGGGATATGAGGAGCAGAAATGTATGGTTTAGAGAGAAAGAGTGCACGCCAACGAGTGCAGACCGCACCAAAGTGGATGTAGTCCATGACTGAGAGAAGTTTAAGTATTAAATCCAACATATCTTTCGGTAATCCTAACAAGTCCACCATTTATTGTATCCAATCAGCTATTGGAGAAAATATGAATTTTTAAGTATCATAAGTATCCAATAGGAAAGTGAAATATATATGAAATAATTTGTTGTGCAATTCGATTTATACAATTGTATAATTCGATTAAAAGTGTCTAATTCGATACTGATCGAATTGATTGGATCCGATCTCTCTCCTGTTTCATATTTTCATTTTTGGAAACACTTTCAACTACCTAGTCAAAGCCTTCCACCACCAGACCCACTAATTCGAAACATTGTTTCAACAAAAAAAAATTGAGAGAGGATAGACACTTGATACCATAATTTTATTTATAAATCGAAGATGGATTAACAACTCGACAAGAAGGACCTATCGTGGTTCCACGTACCAGTACACAAAAACCACTGTTTCAACATGTATATATCAATTAATTATAATTTATAACATACCATATACCAAAAAACTAATTATACCATATCATACCAAAGTACACAATGCCAAAAACTTAAAAATAATGAGTACACAATGCAAAAGAATTAAAAATAATGAACGGCCTCTGTTAAAAAAGTTTTAAAAAATACGTGATTATTGACATTCAATTCATTCCAATTGCAATATAAATACCAAAAAAAAAAAAAAAAATCCAGTTGCAATGTGCATAACAATTATTTCACATAAAGGCAAATTTCATCATTCACAAATATACAAATAACCTTTTTACGTCTTATTCATAATCTAATAAACAACAAATGATATATTGTTACGTCTTTCAACGTAAATAACTAAAAACATAACCGAACAAATAATCTGTTATTCCTCACTTATGTTGGTATAACTGTTTATCCTAGAACAACTCATATTTTATATCCAAACAATGGCTTAAAATCTTGCATAGTTTTTTTTCAAGTGTTTTATTAACCGAACCAAATGATTTTTCGTGTTACTATTATGTATGTTATACGCAGCATATTGGGATCATGTTGCATACATTTTATATACCTCGATAATTATCCAATGAGATATATATATTCTTAAATGATGTATATACATCCTCAAAAAAACTTTATATATTTTCAATCCAATAATATCATGTAATACATCGTAAAATAATTATTTCTCATAAAAATATATATCTCATTAGAGCACGTTTATGATTAAATTTTTGTTTTAAAACATGCTCAGATTGCTTAGATAGGCATTGATATACTCATCCATTTTACAAACCCTCTATAGTCCATTTGCAATCTTCCACTGATATACTCTCCCAATCTCGTTAGAGGATTATATAATGTTACTCCCCACTACTACAATGTATGAAAATTTAAATGCTTTTTATTGTTTTCAAAATAATGTGTATTAATTCATCTAAGTATATATTTCAAGTACGTGTGTGTGTATATAAAACAATGAAGACTGTGGTTGAATACACTCGGTCCATTGTGAAGCTTTGACTGTGTAATTTTTTTTTTCCAAATTTTCAATACAAGAAAATACACAATTATTTGTTAGTATATACTTCATTTTATATAATATTATGTACTCCAATGAAAAAATTTATAATAAATTTAAAAAAACCTAGAGTGGACTATGGTTGGGGCTACAAAAGGCCAGACATATCATTTTCTGTGGTTGAATATATCATTTTCCTATGAAAAATGTTAAGACTTAGTCATTTTTTCAGTCCAAAACTCAGACCACTCGTGTCTATATTTTTTTAAAAATAGTAAACATCATCAAATGAGAAATATGCTTTGATAAAATTGCATATCCTCCATTTCGATATGAATGAACTTATTTTTAATAAATGTAAAAAAAAATTGAATGATATAAATGTTTTACTGAATTTTTAAAGAGGCATATAGAACTGTAAAAAAAAAATTGAGTAAAAGAGCAACTCCAACGGCACTCTATATCTCCAAATTTGAAAGGTATTCTCCAACCACTCTCTAAATCCACCTCCAAATTTGACGATTTGGATTTGACTCTTCAAATTTGGAGGTAGCTTTCAAATCACATTTTTCAATTTTTAGTTTGTGCAATAATTACTACAATTTAATATATATTTAAATCCACTAATATATTTTTAATAAAAATACTATCATTGGAAAGGTCTTACTGAGACCTTCCAAATGAAACTAACATTAAATTATTTTAGAGTTAATTTTAAATAAATCTAAAATATTTAATATTAAATTCATTTTGAAGATTTTAATGAGATGTTTTCATTTATATAATTTTTTATATAAATAGATTAACATTAATAATATTTATTAATGAGTTTTCATATAATTTTAAAAATGATAACACCACCCTTTTACTATCATTTTCTTTCAAGATTTGGCTTGGATGACGTCGGTCTATTTCCGAGTCTACTAAGGCTTTGGTCCATCCCACCCAAGCTATCACCCATATTTCTTGGGACGCCTCTATTTGCATCCCTTATTTTCTGGTGTACACCCCTCTTAATGGATATAGTTTAAAAATATTCATTTATAATTGGGTAAGGTGCACACCCCTATATTTAAACGGTTCGACACATATACCGTCGATGCTGGCCCACTCTTTCGACATCAGATCTGTAGACAGTGACACAAAACTAAAAATAGCCTCTCCAGAATGGGTTCAACATTCGGAGTGTCGAGCGAATGTATATTATCTGACTGTTCTAGTGTTGAGGTAGATAGTTAGTGAAACTGAAGGTTCGATACCCTCGTCGACACCACGAAATCGAGTGGAATAGAAATACCTTGACATAAGATTGGTCGATGCATCACTCAATATCTTCAAACATTTTTTTCAGGGCGCAACGACATAATAATTGTCGACGAGTAAAACTATCTCAATAGTTTCGGTGTCATCGAGGTTGTCTGAATGTTCATTCAATTTTTTTGGGACCGTTGACAATAGAAGTGTAGACATATGTGATATGTGATGACACTGTTAGCGTCGTTACTAGCAGTAGAAGTCTATTTTCAAATTTTCTAAGTGGTTCAAACATTTAAGCACTCCAAAAATAACTCATTCAAACATTGAAACTTTAAACACACAACTCATAATATTCATAGGACTTCAAATGCAAATAAAATTTGTAAGCTTATTATAAAAAAAAAAAATGACATCCAATCCATGAAAATGAGCATAATTACAAATATATATTAACCGGATATCATCAAGCCCATTATATTCTACCATTCAATCACAAAAATAAAAAAAAATCCTTACCTATCGATATCCCAATGGGAAGACAAAAAGGTTAAGAGTGGTGCAAAAGAGATGATGATGGATATGAAGAGCACAAACGGTTGGCTAGGTTGGATCACCCACAGGCTGACGATGGCTGGCGAGAGGGTTGTCCATGGCAAGAGGTTAGGGTTTTTTTTTTTTTCTGTTAAAAACTTGCTTGGATTTGAAAGGGTTGGCCAGTGTGTTTTGAAAATCCACTGTCCAGTTTAAATAAGATGGTGTTTAAAGAATGAGAGGAATTTCTGATGGGTATATAAAAATAGGAGTGTGCACCCCAATTTAAGGAGTGTAAATAGAGGCACCCATTTCTTGGTCTGGTCCACCTATCATCGAATGGCCTAATATTCGCATGGGACAAGGAGCGAAAAGCGAGTGATATATAAGGTGGATAACACTAGTTGCTCAGACCATAGAAGAGGCATCTCTCAATTGGAGGCGTCTCAGGTTGAGAGAGCTCGTTTGAGTGGTGATTTCGTAATTAATTGTCGATTACGGGGTAGTTCACGAATGTCTTCCACGTCAGCACGGACGCTTCCGACGGTATATCTACACTTTCACAGTTTCTGTTATTTCGGTTGCTTATATAAACAGCTAAAAAAAAAAAAAAAAAAAAAACGATCCCACTTTGCCTCCCGTAATAACAGCACGTCTGCTTCGATTGAGGGCTTCAATGGCTACGGATTCAAACCATCTTCACATGGACTTAGGCTGTCGATTCTGCGGCCACACAATCGGGTCAATAAAGCATCAGAGGGTACGTCTTCGCTCTTCCTTTCTTGCCATGTTTGATCTTCTCTTTGAACCACTATCGATCTTGCAGAGGTGGGTTTTTCAAACCATCGATTATCTCACCAGTTCAATATTGTTTCTGATGGGTATTGACTATTGCAAAGATTCTTCATTTTTTGATGGATTTCGATCGTTTCTTGAACTGGGTTTTCATGTTTCTTGAATATCTTGGAAGTTTTACTGTTTTGTTTTTAATGTTTCTTGACTAACAATATAACTTCAATGAGGTTCTGTTCGTCATTTTATCAGTCTATTGCCATTTGATGTTCTCTTTTGTTGTAGTCTTGCTATTTCACTTATATCAAGTTTTTATTTTTATCGTTTGAGTATATCATGCCATGTCTGTTGAGCATTTCATTGTTTTTTTTTTGATGAATGGATAATGTATTTCATGAAATAAAATGTTCTCTTATTTTTTCTTCTTTTCATTAAATGGTTTTTTTTTTAATTATTATCTTGTGTGAGTATTTTAGGACAACTTTAAGCAATTGAAATTGAGAATAATTTTTATGTTTTTAGGAGATCCATCTGTTCCTTGGAAGCATAGTCTGAGTTGTAAAGTATTGTCTGTTTATATTTGTTCACCGTGATTAATGACTTTGTGTTATTGTACTTTGTTTTTATGGCGTTTCATGTTCCACGCTGAAGCCTATTTTATTAGAAACCTCGGATTTTCTAGGGTAATGCCCTTCTTTGACAAATTGATCATATAACAAACTTTTGTTCATGTATATCCATGAAAAATTGGCAATCCTTTCTTTTGCATGAAAAGAAAGTTTGTAAGAGAAATGGTCACTATGGTCCTTCTTTGAATGTATTCTGAGTGATGGTGGATTTGACACAAGGAAATGTAGCTTTTATGCCTTTAAGAATGATGAGCATTATTCATTTTCGAGTTGATTCAACATTGAAGATGTTGATTAGATGTCATTTTCCTTTCCACTGATCATACTGATTATCACCCCTATATACATAAATGAATTGCACATGTGAAGTTTTTTCATCTACATCTTTCAATGGGCTCTTTTTCTGGTGCCAATTTCCATTTAACCCATTGGTAACAAAGAGTTTTGTATCGCTGATGGTATCAACATAATTAGTTGGTAACAATACAACTTTTATTTGCATGCAGCTTTAATTAAACTCTTATGTTTGTCTTTTTATTTTCTTGACTTTATTCTACAGTGCTCTGTGATTCAAGGGCCTGATGGATATAAAGTGCATGCTTTCAATATTCCGTAAGATCTTAACCTTGAAATTTTTTGTATAGGAGCCTTTACCATTATGCATGTGAATTGATCATGATTTAAACTCAGATGAAGCTACAGTTCTACGTTGATTTATTTCCCTTGATGATATTATGTGCCCTATTGTGCTAATTACTTTAAGTGAGCTTTAACATTAAATAAAACTCCATATCTGTTGTGATTTTATCATCTGTTAATTCTATAGTGTGTTTTGTCTTTTTATTTTATTTTTTTCTTTTCCCTTTCTTGTCTTTTTATACAAAACAAGGGATATAGAAGAGAGACACGTAATGGGAAAAGAACATGAGGACCTATTTAATTAATTTCTCTGAGTTTTCTGCATTAACTGTCATTTTTTTGCGGATGTAGAGTCCTCCGTGAACTGCGGTATTGTGCTGCCACATCTTAATATTGGAGGATAGTCTGTGAATTTTTACTGCAAGTCTTTGCTCAGTTGTTTTGTTAAGAATGTAAAATTTACTAGATTCAGGTATGTTTTTGTGTAGATAGTAACAGGAGACTGATAACTGGATAAATCAGCATTTGCATGCATGCGAGTGCATTATTTCATTATGAGATATCTTTGATTTTTCATCAATTGAATCAGATCTTGTTTTCGTGTTTTTAGTAATATAAAGCTGCCAATCCCAAACATTGTCTTGAAAATGATACTCATGGATCTGAAGCAGATATGGGATTTACACAGGGCCCTTTTAAGATTATGGTGATAAAAAAAATGTATATAGCAAATGATAAAAGTAAAAAATTATGCATTCAATATTTAATATGCATCAGTTGCTATTTATATCCCCAAAAAAAACACATGGCAGCTTCTCTTGTTATGAGAGCATTGGCACGGCATTCATTATTTACAAAATGGTATGACTGCGGGAAGAAATGGGTAGGGGGGGGAATTTTTTGTGGAAACATTTGTCAAAAGAAACAAATTTAAGCTAATATATTTTGACACTGAAATCGAACTCCTGATTAAAAGTGACTTGTGAATGGCTGTTATGATACTCAAGTGATCTTTATCTGCATTTTAACATATCATAACTGTTATATTACATAATTTATTCCAATTTCTACTGAAACTTCAAGGCGTGTTGAGACTTTCCTTAATTTTTCAGTGTCGATGTTCATGTTTCAATATTCACGGTGGAGAGAGCTGTCATGGATCATGGATACATTATGTCTGATCTTCGGTGCTGTAAGTGCCATGCGAGACTGGGCTGGACACGCGTAAGTTAATTTATCAAAATATTTAGCTATGGTTCTGTCAATCATTTATGAGTTGTAATTATACTAAATTCGTCTTGTTTTTTTATTGTTTGGGATCCCATTCCATGTTTTTCGTATTCCAAATTTTTCCATGGGATTTCATTTTTCATGAGAGAAAATGGCAGCCAACATATGACATTTTCAGTCCTTCTAACAAATCTGTTATTTTATTAAATTGGAGAATGTTACATGGTGTTGTATAATGGCATATATGCAAAATGATTTGTCTGTATCTTTGTTTTTCATGTGCTTATGTTCTGCACAAAGCCATAAATTGAGATTTATCTTTTAATCGCTTTGTTAGGTATTTGAAGGCCACCGACAAAGTTTCAGTAACGTTGTATATCTGATTGTTTATTTGTTGCTCAAATAAGAATGACGTGCCTGACAAAATGAGCTATATACAATCACTTGATTAGTTGGAACCAAGGAATAATCAATTAGATGACCATCTCTGTTACAAATCTTGTTGTATTGATGTCAAGGAAAATGGTCAGTGGGAGATAGACTAAATTCAGTAAGCACGATACAAAATATTTATATATTTCTTAACAATTTTTTTAAATGTGTACAAACCCATAATTTGCATTTCTTGATGATAATTAATTGTTTGTTATTCGTCTCTGTTTCGCCCTCTTTAAATTAAATTTATGCCAGCAGCACCAATGACATTGTAATTTGAGTTCTGTTCCATAATTAATGGAGAAAACCGTTTCATCCTGTGTTTGGCAGGAGCCTTATGAGCCCAGTGTGACCAAAAGAGGGAGATTCAAAGTTAGCAGCTACCATTCCATATTGGTTGACTCAAAATCCTCAGACATGGTATGGAATTTCATCATTGTAATTTCTGCTCTCTCCTTTAAACGAATTGTGAAGTCTTGATAATGTGAGTATTGTCCTGCATTTGGCAGGGGCTTTCTATGCCTACAGTGACCAAAAGAGGGAGATTCATGGTGAAAAAGTAAATAAATCCTATTTTTTCTTCTTTAGTTAGTTTTGTTGCATTATCACGCACCTGTGTTTTTTTTAGCAGGATTCCTCCCATATTGGATTGCTCAACATCCTCAAACATGGTATGAAAATTCATCATTATAATTTATGCTCTCTTCTTTGAGCTAACCGAATATTCATTTCTCATCTTCTTATGTGGGGACACTGGTCTGTGTTTATCAGGTGCCTGATCAGTCTGATGAAATCGAAACTTCTGTAAAATGGAAATACATAATTGAAGAGTAAGAACATCATTTTTCCTTGTAAAGGACTTCTAGTTATAGTTGGTTATGTTATCCTAAATTCAATTGCAGTGTTTCTATTCTTCCTCAACATGGCTCTCTTTTATTTTTCAATTTTTCTTCTGTTCTTGCAGGAATGCAGTATACACTTTCATGCGACATGTGCAAGATGAAAAGCTCTTTCCATAAGCAATCAGGAGGGGAGAGAGTTAACCAAGGTGGGAATAAACACGATACGGTAGTTGACATCTATGAGTAGACTTTTATGTGAAAGTATTTTTTTTTCATATTACTCTTGTAATTCTGTGTTCATGCTGTCACAGCATGCATTGTTTGTTCATTCCAACTCAATATAGAAGATGGTAATCTTTTCCTGCGATTATTGCTTTGAAAATCTTTCAATTTTGTTTTTTTACCAGGTAATTTTATTAAAATCACCCATTCATATATTGAAACCCATCAGAATAGGAGACTGATTGTGATTACTTTCATTTGATCAATGCATAAACAGCTAAGAGAAGGATCATGTATTCAATTGAAATGCAACTCCATCAATATTAGTTTTTATCCATAATTAACTAGGATTTGTTTGTTTATACAACATGATTGGTTTATTTTAAAAATCAATTTGATTATACTGTCTTATAGTTATATATTCGGAATTTAAAAGATTGAATTTTAGTTGATGAGAACTCTCAGTATGTCAATTTTATTGTTGACAAGCATTTCAGATACACATATGCAACCAATCTTAATAAACTAAGCTAAAGAAAATGAAAAAAAAAATTCATGATAACATTTTGATGAACTCATATTCAATAAACGAAACCCAATTTAACACATGTAAGGCGGTTTGCCGCACGATCAAGGATGATTTTAAAAAAATTGAAAACATCAAGATATATTGCACAGATCCATTGAAAACATGAAAAATTGCTTGAGGTATATAAATCGCATGAGGACCTATATACATCATATGGACTGTCGTGTTGACTACGTGTAATTACCAAATAGATTCTTTAATTTTAAATTTACAACTTGGCTTTTGCTGAAAACTTAAAATCTTTACTACCACTAAGTTGCTGGAAAAAGTTGTCATAAGATATTTGCAAATAAATAAATAAATAAATAAATAAATAAAACAAAAAACAAATACAAA
Source organism: Acorus gramineus (assembly GCA_030737835.1). NCBI lineage: Eukaryota > Viridiplantae > Streptophyta > Magnoliopsida > Acorales > Acoraceae > Acorus > Acorus gramineus. The sequence continues at coordinate 7,837,420 of CM060851.1, forward strand.
GAAAAAAGTTGCTGAAAAGAGGATCAATTCTCATGTCATCAAATACAAAAACAAAATACTATCCCTACCTCAAATTACTGGAAATGAAACAGGAATAACAGGAGAAATGTAACAGTAATAACAGAATGTTGAAGAGACGTGGCTTCTGATATTCAAAGGGAAAAAACCCATTTAACATCCAACTAAAAAGAACATCAAAATGAAAGGAATAACTGAATGCTGAAGAGATTACTGAAAAGTCAAATACTATCCCCACACATTTAAAATTTGTTTGTTGTGAAAGTTTTATACCCTTTAAAATTATTTCTTTATTGTATCATGAATTGCCAACTGATGTAAAACACAGGCGGAGGTAACCTTTCCAGCCCGACCGTAAGATCAGCCACAGAAGGTCCTTCCGATATCCGAAAAAAAAAAAACTACTGATGTGAAACAAATAGATTCTTTACTTCTACCAAGTTGTTCAAAAAGGTAGTCATAAGATTTTTGTAGGAAAAATAATTGAAGTAAAAATAAACAAAATTAAAATGCAACAAAAAAATAAGTTGCTAAGAAGAGATGGTCAATTTTCATTTCATCAGATACAACAAAAACAAATACCATCCTCAACTTAAATTGCTGAAAACATAACTGGAAGGACAGAATTATGAAAAGAGACAGCATCTCAGATTTTCTCAGTGAGAAAAGCCCATTTAGCATTAACTAAAAAGAACATGATCATGGTGTATCCATGTTTAATTTTGATAGTGTCACATCAATCATACAAACAAACAAATTGGAAGCATCAACATTGTGGAACAAGTGCATATATGCTGTTACAATTTTGTATTTTTTTTTTTTTAAGTTTTGACAAACATATCTGATGTATGATTACAAAGACATTCAAAGCACCTAAAACCTTGCAGAAAAACAAAACAAAACAAAACGCATCTATGGAATCATGGATTGTTCTCTGTGGTTGGCGCATCCGATGTGTTTGTGGCCAATGCTGGAACGTTTGTGGCGTCCACTGCTGGAACGTTTATGGTGTCCCCTGGCACGTCATCTCCAATCCTGAACATCGCATTCCTGGAAGAGGGGAAAAAGCTGGATGTATGATCATGCAACAATAGTAAAAGCTATTTAGTATATAAAGCAAATTTCTTACGCTTCAATGGCAAATTTCCCATGTATTTGAATAGGATCTGGAGCACTCTCAGTAGTCACATTGTCCATTGATTCAGTCTGTGTGATATATGCCAAATTCAGGTCAGAGTGGTGAGAAAATTTTATGGTACTACATGTAAAAATGGTTTTACTATATGAATGGCAGAAATACTAATTATGCAACTATGGTAACCCTATAATGTCACATGGTAACTAACTTTTGAACACATGCAATGTTATACTGGTTATTCAGATGTACTAACTTTTTGAACACATGGTAGTTGCAGATATACTAATTATGCAACAATTGTTCTACATGTAAAAATGATGTGTCATGTAAATTGCAGACATACTAATTATGGTACTACATGTAAACATGCTTTGATATGCATATAGCGAATTGTGCCCAGAAGTTACAGGACACAGATGCATAGCAGAAGAGATGGAAAAATATGTCAATATGTCATTGATTACTTTAGATATACGATACACTAGCCTCTGGGCCTTCACACACATACACACACACACAAAAAAGAAGAAGGATGTATTAGTCCAATCTTCTATTTCGTTAAAGATAAGACAATATGTTTGTAAATTACTTACACATTGGTGACATTTCCATCCAATTCTCACTTTGCAATTGCCACACCGAACATCAGACAGTGTACACATCAGACCCGAAATTAGTCTGTCCACTCTGAATGGTTCAACGATAGCATTAGCACTGCAAATATGATGGAAAGATACTTATTAATGCATATTCTAGTGATCAACATTATCACTTAAGCATCAGATCTTAATGAGACTTTTAATTCAAAGTTCTTTGATTTTGGATAAAAAAAATAAAACTTAAACATTACCTGGTGTGCATTGAGCCTCAATAACAAGTTCTTTGATTGATTCATGACACATGAAATTAGTTCTAACTAAAATATGTTCTATGTTTACATTAACACAACAAAAGATGTTCCAGAGGTTGTTTTGAATTTGCCTATTCTGCAGATGCCCTGCAATGATTAAGTCCTTGTTGAAGAATTTGGAAAGCATCATTTGCAAGTTTCAATAGACATGGAAAATATGCCTTACAACATGTCATTGGACTGGTTATTACCTAGGAGAGAATATGTTTTGTCTTGGAATCATAAATTTTATTTCGTGCAAATTGACAACAGAAAACAGGTTTAGTAAATTTCATCTAGCAAACTGACACTTTTTCATAAACAAACTTGAAAGCATTTTGTATGAACCTCTTGTTTACTACAAATCCATAAATAATATTATATTTCATCTAGCAAACTGACACTTTTTCATAAAAAAACTTGAAGACCTTTTGTATGAACCTCTTGTTTACTACAAATCCATACATAATTCTCTAAGCTATGCTTGAGAATTTTTATCACTAGGTCAATAAAATAAATACTTTTGCTCAATTTCTTATGAATAATTGAAGACTTTTATAATGAAGAGGACTCATACACATTTAGATACAAACTTACTCAAAAAGGAATCTTCTTAATTTCTATTAAAACTAATTAGAATTCTATAATTGGACCTTTCAAATATTTTAGTCACAATTTCGCATAATTTTACATTATTATATAACTCAGCTGAGCAGAGGGAGTCTTAGTGTAAAAATTCACTAACAGTACTAACAAACTGTGGCAGTGCAGTATCAGAAACATTTACCACTGCAAATCTCGATGTAGTTTATTCAGGAAAATTGTAGTAGTGACTAGGCTTAATTGAGGTTAAAAAAAACTATAATATACATGAACTAACAGAACCACAGCATTCTCTTACTGTTGACCAATAATAAATTCCTATGTACCATGGTAGAGGTAAAAAAAGATGGAAATAAATACTGAGTGAAGATCTTACAATTCATTGAAAGCATATGATGCAACCCCATCAAGTCCAGCAAAAAATAAAGGATGCTGCACAAAATTATGAAAGAAGTTTGGTTAAAGCTGCTGGCATAAACAGACACATGCACAATGTGTAATTGAGGAGTTCTTGCAACAGAGTTAATAGAAGACTAGCAGAAGCAAAGGATCCCATTAAACAGTAGACTTTTAGCACTTCGACGTCTGCAATATATGGATAGACACGTAAATGGAGGCAAAATGATATCAATGTCGAAGAAGCTTCTATCTTCAAATATGATCAACGCTGGTCATATCTCAAGAAAAAAACATGCATGTCCTTTTATCAAATCCAGTAAAGCTTGGACTATGTTAAAAGAAAAAAAGAAGATTCTTTCTCCTACAAACCAAATGAATAAAGATATATGTATAAACCATGGCTTTACTTCGTTATGAAGAATGATGACTTATTCACCGCTCAGGAGTACTTTGAAAAAGAAATATATGATTCAAGAAAAGCCACAACAATGAAGTCTGATAAAGATTCAAGAACCGACAACATTACAACTAAAATGACATTGAAGCAAGATCATGCTTAACAGATATGAAGTTTCAAAGAGAGCAAAGGAGTGAAAATGCATAGACAATATCTAATCATTCAATCCATTTTCAGTTGAAGTACTAGAAAGAAACATCAGCTCTCTTTACAATTAGATGGCTGGAGAACCAAACTATTATCTTGGAGAAATACATTAATGAAAGATTTGTTATATGATGTGCACAGAAACGGAAAAATAAAAGAAAAGAAAAACCAGATTATTATTAATAGAATGGAATGGCATGACATTGTATCTAATCAAATATAATCTTACTTAAATAACTGAAAGAAATAGTGGCACTCTTTACACCTTAAATAGCTAAATAATTTTAAAAAACAGTAGAATATTGAATCTAAATAAACATCGACCCAAAGTAATTTGACAACTCATATGGCATACTTAAAAAAAAATATTCAAGAAATGATGAAATTCATAGAGACATGCATAATATTATGATAACTAGGCACAACAATTTGACAATAAAGTTTTTTTTAAAAAAAATCCAAAGAAAGGATGAGACAACAGAAAAAAGCAACAATGTATTTGAAAGGGGGGGATAAAATAAGAAAACCAAACTCAGACAGACCAATGAAGATTCAACAAATGATGGGATATTCAAGAATAATGAATACCCAGCTCAGCACAAACAAGCAAAAATATATATTTAACTAACCGAAAGAAATATAGGCACTCTTTACACCTTAATAGCTAAATAGTTAAATGAAACAGTAGAATGTTGAAGAGATTCTTCATGAGATCAAAAATACGTAATTGGAAAACTCACATGGCATATGTAATAAAAAAAATTCAAGAAATGATGCAATTCAGAAACATGCATAATATCTATAATAAACAGGTGCAACAATTTGCCAATAAATTTTTTTTAAAAAAAAAACAACACAAACAAGAAAAAATGTAGTTCAAATGGGGAAAGAGAAAACCCATCTCAGATAGACCAATGAAGACACATGAAATGATGAGATATTCAAGAATATTGAATAGAAACAGTACACTGCTTGTAAGATATTCAATAAACATGAAAACCCAACCCCAGAAAGGAAAGCTTATCAAGAAAGACTAAATCTTTATAATAGCATGAAAACCCAATTACCAGAGTGGAAAAGAAAGAGAAAAAAATTCACCCAGTCATCCCCTTGCAAACGAAATGATGAGATTCATAGACATGCATACATCTATAATAAACAGAAACAACAATTTGAGGAGGAGAAAAGAAAAACCCACTCAGACAGACCAATGAAGATTAAAAAAATGATGAGATATTCGAGAGTGGTATAAGAGATTCATCACAAAGGGCATAATCTGTCGTACATATTCAAGAAAGATGAAACCCAACTCCAGAAATGAAAGATTTATCAAGAAAAAAAACAATGGAGATTCAAGAAATAAGAGATTCATCAAGAAAGACAGAATCTTTATCATAAACCAGCAGAAAGGGTTTGATAGGATGGAAAGACAATCAAAAGAAAACCATGAAAACCCAATTCTAGTAAAACAAAAACAAATGCAAAACATAGTGGGAACTGGGAAAGGAAGAGAAGAAGCTCACATTGGTGGTCCAATCATCCATTCTCACGAAGCGGTTCTTGCAGGCTTTGCAGCAGACGTTGTTACCCATTACGGAGGGGGCGGAGGGAGCCATGGAGAGAGATTGTGAGTGAGTGAGAGAAGACAGACGAGAGAGAGAAAGAAATTTGAATTGCAGAGTGACCACCCGCAGAGAGTTGGTGTGGGTTTTTATAGAACGTTTTTCCTTTTATAGAACACACATGGCGGGCCGGGCATGGGCCAGGTCTGACTAAGCCCACTAATAATAATAAACATGGAAACTGATGCGTTCAGCCCCATTGCATACTAAATTGCAGAACACATGTTTTTATATGAAATAAAGTATATACATAAATACATTAGTGTATTTTTTTTTCATGTTAAAAAAATTAAAAAAAATTATGTCATATACTATGATAGAACTCCATACACTATGATAGTGTAGTATTACAGAATGGGTAGTTCTATTCGCGCCCTTCTAATTTATAAGTAACCCCCATATATAGATTGTGTTGCAAAAGATCCGTTTATATTGTTTTGATTTGGATTGTAAAGTTTTTTTTAGGGTTAGAGTTTTAAAAGATTATGGGAATTTGTGCATAAACAATGGATTCTCCTATTCATTTCATATATAGATCTGATTTTTTTATTATTATAATATATTATTGATTTTTATAATTTTAATTTAAAGTTGTATGTATCTTGTTTGAAAAAAATAATTTTTATTTTGTGATATTTTTTTTATAAGCGTGGTCTTCATATATAATTTGTATTTGGAAAAAAAATTAGATTTACACTATAATCGAATGTTTCTTGATTTAATGATTACATTGTTCAAACTTTTCAAACAAATAACAAATCAAAACATCACCCAAAATTCAACTTTTAATACAATAAATGAAACAATTAAAAAAAAAACAAACAAATAAAACCTGGGTCTGAAAATTAAGACACCAGGTGTAGAACTCCACCAGACTAGGTTTTCGGTGGAAGAAAATATAAAGGGAGCATACTAGTGAATCTAATAAGCGATTTAAGTATTTGGAGTTTTTAAATAAGATACTAAAAATATGGCGGGCTTATAAACAAGGGGGGCATACTTAACAAATAGAGCCACTCATTATAATATATACTACATTATCATAGCAAATGAGGTTGTAAAATGGGCTGCAAAAGGACAGTGTATTAGCACTCACCATTTTTCCCGAGTCCACTATATCCTAGCTGAGCACTGATACATGCAATCCATTTTGCAGCCCGTTTTGCAGGTCCACACGCTATGATAACGTAGTATATACTGTACTATTGTAGTGTATATGGTTCTATTATAGTATATAGTATATGATCTAATTGTTTTTTCATTTTTTTACCATGAAAAAAAAAATGTATTTCAGTATATACTTCATTTCATAAAACAGCATGCACTTCAAATAGTGAGTGTATGATTTGAAAAAGAAAAACGGAATGGAGTGCAATGGGGGCTGTAATGGGAGCTGCACGTATCTTTTTCCATCCTAGCTAGAACCGGCCCATTAGGCCCCCATACGTGTTGCCCATATTTTCGTGGGCCGGCCCACCAATCATCAGATGGGCAATGAACCATCCACGACAACACGGGCCCCTCAGCACTTTCACAGTTTTTGTTATTTTGGTTTCGTAAAGGAAAATGATACATTCAGTCACATTTATCATCCAAAACTCTAACCTTGAATATTTTTATTTTTTTTAAATATTAAATATCATCTAATGAGGTATATGATTTGATGAAAAGTGCATGTCGCTCCATTTCAAATAGAATGAACCCGTTTTTTTTGTAAGTGTAAGAAAAATTTAGTAAGGTATATACATCATCTAACGAGGTATATACTTTACTGAGTCTGTAACGAGATATATAGGTCTGTGTTTTAGACTGAGAATAAAACTGAGTATAGCAGCACTCTATAATAAAATATTGATAATGATATAATTTTGCATTTAAATGTAGAGTTAAAAAATGTATCTCAATTAAATGTTTGAATTTGTTATAATTTTTAACTTGAAGGAACTTTTTATGATTGAAAAATACTCTAGTGAAAGGTTTGAATTTGGAATATATGTGGTACAACTTCATTCATTAATAACAATAATTATTTGTCTAAAAGAATTATTTAAAATATATATTAAAATCATATAATTATAAATTCATTTTTCTAATGTAAGGCTTCTGTGGTTGATTTAGTTAATATTCTAAATATCTTCGCTCATAAAAAGTTAAAGTTTAAAAATGGAAATGATAAATTGTTCTTTTTTTTCCGTTCTATTTTTTTTGTAGAGTTAGGTTTAAAATATATTGTGAAAATAAATGCATATATTTCATTTGTTTAGAAATTCACTGATTGCTTCTCCCAATATTCATAATTAAGAACAGTGTGATATATTTATATTAGTGGTGATTAATCTACCAAATTTTTAAGGATATTTGACTGAGCAATAAAATTAATGGTCGAATTGATTCCAAAATTTAATTAGGAAGAATCCAAAAGAGGATGGTTTTTTTTTTTAAAAAAAAAATCCCAAATTGATATTATTTTGATTTTTTCATCTCTTAATCGCATATAAGCAAAAACTTGAATGTAATAATTCAGGGATAATATCCAAACTTAAAACTTTTTCCTATATACCATGTACCCATTGACATGGAGCATTTTTCAATTCATCTGAATGACCCATAACTAGGGGCATGTCTATCCCTGCTGAGGGATTTCCTTAACCCACCATCGAACCAAAAAAAAAAAAAAAAAAACAGTGTTTTTTTGTTTCCACCGATCCGGTCAGATCGATCAAACTTGGTTATCACTTTAAGTTTTGGGCAATCGAACTTGATCGTCATTTTAGGTTTTGAGCGATCGAACTTGATCGCTATTTTAGGTTTTAAGCGACCGAACTTGGTTAAACAGGGTTTGTGATAAAATTTATAATTTTTTTTCTTGAAAACATAATCCCATGACAAGTATCCTCATTGGATCCTTCATGCCATTCTAAGTTTGAGTTATAATGTAGGGAGAATCAATCATTATTTTTAAATGTAGAACATAAGAACATGTTTTTTACATAAGTGAGGGATAAATTTTCAAAAGCCAAATATAAAATGTGTTTTGATCAATAGGTATGTTTTTTTTTTGTTTTCAAATAAAGAATCTGCTTAACTACGAATTCAAACGAAGTTTAAAAATGATATATATTTGTCTAATAAAATATTTTTCTATAAAAAATTGATTAACTGAAAGTATACCTACTTACATTTTTTTTAGTCCCTTAGTTGCTGTTTGGATAAAAGAATAAACATAAAATATGATGAATAAACCCAAAAATTTATTTGTTTACACAGAATAGGTAGATATAGTTCTGGACCCCGTTCGACCAATTTCGGTCGTCCAAAATCTGAAATGACGATAAAGTTCGATCGCTCAAAACCTGAAATAACGACCAAGTCTGATCCCCCAAAACTTGAAATGGTGACCAAATTCGATCGACCGGCATTGGTCGGAAAATCTAAACACTGTTTTTTTTTTTTTTTTGGTAGGTTAAGGGAAACAAAACCTTTGGTGGGGACAGACGCGCCCCATAACTAGCCAATGTATGTTGATGGGATTAGGCTTTTCATTTTCCAATTCATTTGAATGTATGTTGATGGGATTAAGAAATATAAGTAGATATCATAGTTTTATTAACACATATGCGTGTTTAGCCATGTCATATTCTTGTTTTAGAAAGCTATAATACCACTTGCAGTTTCCATGTCCTAACAACTGCATTTATGGTTGGGGGGGGGGGGGGGGGGGGGTGTTTATGCATTTATAATTTGGAAAGTCTAGTTCAGAAATCTGAATGATCTCTGTTTTTACTATTGCTCTGAATTGTATGGATGAACTACTGCATCAACTACTTTAGTGTCTTCGATTGTTGAAAAATTGATTGACCATTGTTGGTGGTGTCATAAAAGGTGTTACCTATTCTTAGGTGGAGTGTTGTATTATTCAACCAGTAGGAGGTTTGTATTTCTAGATAGTTTGCATGCCACAGTAGATCTCAGGGCATTGGAGCAAGACAAATCTATCTCCAACGATATATGAGAATCAGATATCAGTTGGTTCTTAGATGGGTCTGCTTCAAGCATTTACAATTCAACCCAATATGGTTATTTAGAATTCTAGAATTTTCGTGGTAGAAGATCATGTGGGATGAGCACTACAAAGGTGTAGGACATGAATTGGAGCAGGTCAATTCTTATGACTTCTGATGAAGGGTGGGGATCTTACTATTACTATTGCTCTAATATAGATTGTTATTGCAATTCACAGCTGGTTGTATGGTGTTGGGGAATCTTGTATTTATTTTTTCATTCGCTCAATTTAAAACAGATTTTATGGATGAAAACTTATTCTCGTAGCTTGTAGCCAATGGAGTTGGCACAATCCCCGAATCATTGGTTAAAAAATCCCAGATCTGTCTTTACTACTGGCTAGTGGAAAGGTTCCTGTCAGGGTGGGTCCTTATTTAGTGGTGGCTAAATATCATTTGCATGGTCAATGTTGAATGCAATTCTGCTTGATTTTTTTTGCCTGATTTCTGAATTTCATTTGTCCCTGCAATGCCTGCTTTGTTAAAACATGTTTATATCCTATGGATGTTGAATCTCTTAAGGGGACCATTCAGATGATATGGAGATGACATTCAGTAGCCCAGTCCTGTCTGTGGAAGTTTGGAGGAGAGGGCAATAGAGTTTTTTTCCTACTTGGGAAGTTGGGAGGGGGTGTTTATGCATTTATAGTTTCAAAAGTTTAGTTCAGAAATATGACTCATCTCTGTTTTTCCTACTGGTCTGAATTGTATAGATGAGCGATTGCATCAATTACTTTTCCTTTTAACTAAGATAAATATTAACTTTTTTGAATATATCATTCATTGACTCATAATGTTCATTTAAATTACATTGATCAAATAAATTTAATTGTCATATAGGTGACAACTAACAGGGTATTGATTTCCTCCTTTTTTTGGGTGTCCAACAAGCAACAACAAATATAACAACATCGTGGGTAAGTAGTAGCTCGATAGTAGGTTTGGGTCCCCATCCTCGGGAGTAAGATCATCTGTGGCATGTAACAATAAGATTTCGAATCTCCTTGTTGCATGAATGGTGGTATGCCATATAGATACACCACCCTAAGGGATTATTGCATTACACCTGAAGGGGTGAATGCATTTGATGCGATGCAATCACCCCTTAAAGGTGGTGTATCTGTATACGTGGTACACCACTATGCATGCAATAGGTAAAACAACCCAACCCTTGATGTTACATTCCAACCTGCATTTCATTTTTATATATAATATTCCACTCTTTGAATCTTATGTAGAAAAACAAAGCATGAATAATAAAAGATGAATAATTGATAAGACAACTATTTTTGATACCATTATTGAAATTAAAAGCATTACCTTTTTCTTTGCTCGTGGTTTCAACTTGTAAAAAGGATTACTAACTAGCCTTATGTTCCGGCTTTTGCTATACTTCAAGCATGTACATTTGAAATATCTCACTTGCCCATAGTCATCAGTCATCAAGCTTCTTCCATAATGACAATCGTCCTTCCGCGGACCACCCCAATAAATTCAACCTAATCAAAATTGATAAAATGATTACCAATGGATACATGAATAGCAAAACAATGAAAGTTTTTGTTGGGTAATATCTTAATGAGGAGACTATAAATGTTGTTCTGGATTGAAGCATGTATCACATATGATTACCTCTTAAGATATATGGAGACAAAAGATGCAAAGGGTTATAGAATCTTATGATCCAACGTGGAAACATGAGTCCTCAACCCTTGTGTTTGGTGTTACGCCCTAAAGTGGCTACCTTCAGAGAACAACACAATTAATATAAAAAATTCACAAGACTTAGAAGAAAAGATAACCAAAGCAATTAGTAATAGTTAGAGATGAACACAGCAGAAGCATACAACTTAACCTCAAGGCCAAAAAGGCCGAACAAAAAGAAGTATGCATAGAGCACAAAATGACAATTCAAACTAAGTCCTGTCAGAGCACTATAATAGTTGTCAATTGATTGACAAGTGAAGAGTTATACAAAAATGACACCCACCAACACTAGCACAAAGACAGACTGGGACGTTGACAACTCTAATTGGCGCCTAACGTACTACGTCCTCAAGTCAAGCTGAAACTCTAAACACCCTATTCACATGGGCGCAGGATAGCCACCTTGCTCCGCACCTGAAATAATAATTCAGCCACAAAGTAACCTTACACTACAAGACCTTAAACCTTCTCCAAACAATACATTCCCATGATTACATCCACCAACAAGTAACCCTTCAACCTCCACATTTTGGTAGCATGCTATCATACTTAGCATACTAGAGTAATCTATAGACAACTATTTTTAACAAGCAAGTACATTAAGTAAAAATAAGCCATACTTATATTTATTCAATCATGCTAGTATATAACCCTTATACTTAGGTGTCCCCAAGTCATACTAAAATTTAAAATAGGGGGAATTGTCCAAATACCCCTGGACTAAGCCTCCCATTTTTTCCATACCCTTTGACTTTGTAGAATTTTTTTTTTACCCCTACAGAGCTGTCCCTTTTTTTTTGTACCCCTCACCATTACCACATCACATTTCACTACCTAAACTACCCTCTCCACTTTATTTTCCCCCCAAAACCTTCTCTCCCCCAAATCACTCTCTCTCCACCCCAAAACCCTCTCTCTCCACAAATCACTATCTACCTCACCTGATACTCTATCGAGCGCCTTGTCACCGTCATCGTAACCTCTATTAAGGGTCTGCCAGAAGCAATCAAAGGCGTTCATGTAGTGGGAGAGGCCGAGCAAAATCTTGTCTTTTGTGGTGAACATCTTTAGATGATTAGATTCGATCTTCAAAGCTTGATTTTAGCTTTTTTAGATCTCAGCTGCTGCATCTGAAGGTCCTCCACATCTTCTCTTTTTTCTCGGAGGCGGCGGAGATTGGTGCTGGCAGAGGAGAGCGGCAGCTGCTGGTGGTGCACGCTGGCTCCGGGACGCATATGGGGCGCGCTGGGGAGGCGTCCCGGACAGGATCCCGGGAGACCCGGGAGCGTTGGCACGCGCAGATCCCGGGATATCCGGGAGCGCTGGTAGAGCAGATCCCGGGATATCCGGGCTAGTACGCGCTGGCAGGGAAGATCCCGAGAGATTCGGGAGCGCTGGCAGGGCAGATCCTGGGATATCCGGGAGCGCTGGCACGCGCTGGCAGGGTAGATCCCGGGATATCCGGGAGCGCTGGCACGCCCTGGCAGGGCTGGCAAGGCGCAACGGCAGGGCAAGGGTTGGGCGCGGCAGGGCCGGCGAGCAGCGGCAGGGCTGCGCCGACAGCGGCAGGGGCGGCGCCGGCAGTGGCACGACGGCGCCGGCGCCGGCAAGGGTACGACGGCGACGGCAAGGGCATGACGGTGACGGCAAGGGCACGACGACAACAGCGACGACAATGGCACGACGGCAACAGCGACGGGAAGGGCACGACGGCGACCGCGAGGGCACGACGGCAAGAGCAAGACGGCGACGACGAGGGGTATAAAGGCGACGTCAACGTTTTTTAGATCTCGCGAGCAAAATTCCTCCCCCGCTCCGATTGAAGACTCTTCAATCGAAGCGGGGAAGAGAAAGAGAAGCTTTTGTGGATCTAGGATTTTTGAAGTGGAGGCTCTGATACCATGTTAGAATAAAGAAAAGGGAATTATTGTTATTATATTAGAGGAGAAATAGCTCTATTTATAGATACATAGAGGAAATCCTAAAATACAAGATAAAGAATCTAGGAAATCTATGAAACTAATAATAACTAATAATATCACAATAATGATAATAAAGATATAATATTATCCTAATAATGATTCTTTAACCGATAGCATTATTGAAATTGAAGGTATTACGTTTTTTTTTGCTCGTGGTTTCCACTTGTAAAAGGGATTACCAGCCTTATGTTTCGGCTTGCTATACTTGAAACATGCACATTTGAAATATCTCACTTGTCCATAGTCATCAGTCATCACACTTACCATCTCCCATCATTGTTCCATATCTGACACGTTCTGCATATTCTTTATAAAACTCATGAGACTCTTCTGATGATTAGAGAACCAGTCACACTGATTTAGTGACTTCTGAGGAGCCAACATTATTTGTCACTCCAGGAGAAGCTTCTTCCATAATGATAATAGTCCTTTTGTGGACCACCCCAATAAATTCAACCTAAACAGAATCGATAAATTGATTACCAATGAATACATGAATCGCAAAACAAGTCGAGGTGCGGATGAGACTATTGAGCACCTGTTTCGTCAATGTCCTGTTGCACTCTAGCTTTGGTCCTTGCTCGCAATGGCATCTGGGAAGTCGATGCCGGCGAATGTGAACGAAGAACGATAGGAGCATAGCAAGTAGGGTGTGGCTATCACTGATTCCGGCCGGTACATGGGCTATTTAGCGGATAAGAAACGATGTAATCTTTAAGGGTGCAATGTTCTATTTTGAAAATATTTGGGAGTCCACGATCCATTTCATTAACGAATGGGGTTCATGTCTAGGCGGAGCTTCGAGTATCATAATCAAAGAGAACGCGTTACACATTGTGGAGTAGGTGGGTCCCTCAGAGGAGGTGGGTTAGAAACCTTTTCTACCCGCCGATGGTAAGGTATGCATTACTGCTCTCGGAATGAGGGGCGTGGAGTCTAGAGAGTTAATTTTCAGTGGTTTTTTCTGTTTTATTTGCTCTCTTTCGAGCGATGTTATTCTTCTTCTTTCCTTACCTCATTTGGTCATGTTCTTTCTTACCACGAGAATAGAAAATGACTACATTTGACTCAAAAAAAAAAAAACAATGAAAGATTTTGTTGGGTAATGTCTTAATGAGGAGACTTTATAAATGTAGTTCTGGATTGAAGCATTAACCTCTTGTAAGATATATGGAGATAAACAGATGCAGAGGGTTATAGAATCTTATGATCGAAGGTGGAGATATGAGAGTCCTCAACGCTTGTGCTTGGTCACTGCCCTGCACCAAAAGTAAGGATGATCATTCAGATTTTATGATATTTTCAACAGTACCTCTTTCAGGGGAAAAAAAGCCCAATCAGGAATTGCATATGAATGGGAAGAACCAACGAATCGGGAACATTGGTGGTCTCATTGAAAGGTTGTTGAAATAGAGTATCTCTTACCCTCATTTGCAAAAATGTAAAGTTCTAGTCTGTTGTACCCTTGGATTCTGTTGGGCAATAAGTAATGTTATATCAAAGTGTGTCATGAGTGTGGCTGGGCATCTCCCACATGGACTTGTTTGACTATTATCTTCCCTGGTTAAATTTCCAAATTATTCAAAGCTATAAGATTAGAAAGAGAACACTCAGGAGCAAACGCTAAAAAAATTTGTTGGCAGAAAAAACATTACCAAGCAATGTATTGAATGCCTTCATCGGTTGTAATCAATCTAACTGCTTTGGTGGATATTTTCCCAAAATATATATCAATAAGTTGATAAACATCCAATATACAATGAGGAAGCCACGATGTCTTCCCAAAACTAGCTCACACACTGAAAACCTTAAACCCGATCATCAATTCCTCGGGTTTACAAGGTTATTCGACATACAATGTCTATCCCTGTTTGCATTCACTTTTCCAACCTCTATAATGTGTTTAACTCCACTCCCTCAGATTTCCCACCACACCATCCATGAGTTTTCAAAGCAACATGGTCTCTGCTTAATTTTTTTTTTTTTTTCAACTGATTCAAGTTACATAACTAAGCTCCTTGATGTAGAATCACTGAATCCGAACACAGACCTTAATTAATGACAAACTACAAATACATAAATCTCTATATATGAACTCATATGCAAAGTATCAAATAATCTCTGATGAATAGCATTTCATCCTGATTCACAAGAACAAGCTCTAAAGAACACCTCAACCATAGTCCATAGATTAAACATAACCAATCCTCCACATGCAAAAAAAAATTCTCCTTGCATAATTCATTATTTGTATGTGAATGAGTCACTTAAATCAAACACTAATCAAAGATTTTCACCAAGAGTGACAAAATGCTTCTTATGAAGAAAAAAGTGAATCTGATATCTGGGCGTCGCATCAATCACCCCCATCTTCCTTCTGCTGCAAATCTCCAAATTTTTGCTTGAAAGACTCCTGCTTCTGCATCCACATCATATGTCCCTACACACCAAATGCACAACCCACATCAGAAGACCTAAAAAGATTATGACCTTATACGATTTCATTGAAAATTCTCAAGTGGGTCGTTCGAATTTTAATTAATACAACAAAAAAAATAGAGATTCAACAACTTAATCGATGGTTTCAGAAGGGTTTGATGAAGGTGGGGGTTTTTACCTGAAGAGCTGCGGCCCAAGTGATGAGGAAGGAAGCGAACCAGAACCTCTTGTCTTTCAATATCTTCGCATAATCCACCATTTTCAGTCCTCTGTCCCGAAAATCTCCTTCACAAAACCCTAAATAAAAGTGTTGGCTTTCCTTCTCGAGGGGATGCCACTGAAAGAAAGGGGGAATGGTACAGTTTTAAAGATGGGGGGTCTATATTTCCACCCCTATATTTTTCAAACCCACCCCGTTAGCCTACCCACCCATTCATTTTTTTAGGAACTACAAACCCACCCTTGATATTTTAAGACACTTTTTTCTCTGTTCCTCATTTCTTCTTCTTCAAACTCCCACGATTGAGGATAAATGAGCATTCACATTTTTTGTAGCTAAGTTGCTCCGTTTGGATGGACGATTTCTTCGCGGTTGCGGGTTGAACGCTTACAAACGCATAAACTCACAACTAAACACTAATCAGCGTCGACATCTCCATGGTTGAGTGGTCTGCGTTGCAATGTATTTTTCTTCGCATTGTGATCGCTCCAAAACAATGCTTTGAAGAACGCAGGTCTATCGATCATCATTGTATCCAAGGCTTTTACCAAATTAGCCTTGCATTTTTTTTGAAAATCCTACCCCTATCCGTGAACCCACATGTGAAATCCCTAAACCTTCATATCAAAAAATAAGGTGCTCCCTCCCCTAACACACTGTGCTGTCTCTCCCAATCCGATCCCCTCGCCGTCTCTGCAGCCCCAAACGGCATTTGTTCATATCGTCAGTGACCGAGCTCTCTCAGTCCCCATGAACAAGTGACACACTCTCATATTCTTGCCTTCAGATATTGCTTGATGGGTTTAGATGTTTACCCCCGAAAGATCAATTGCTTGGAGGCTCCCACTCTTCAAAAGCAGTAGCGACAAATGGGATGTTCATGGTGGATGAAAAAATGAATTAGGTGTTGATGAGGTTTGGTTCAATTGTAGATACCAGGGGTGTAATGGTAATCATCTCTGCATGTGTATGCAACGCCAATGAAACGGCCAAACAGATGGAGAAATGTGTTGGGGGGGGGAGCTTTGTCATCGCACCCATTTTCCTGACCCGTCGATATTCACTGCATCTAATAAACGCCGCGATCGTAAACGGACATGGAGCCTAAGAAAATCATTCTCACCTGAGTGTGATATCAATATCCCCATCGAATCTCTCGAAAGCGCCGTCCATTTTCTGTCAAAGATGGAAATACTCACATATTTATAATAAGACATAAAAGGGCCATTTGAACCCAAAATGGGTCACTTGAAGAGGAGAAGTCAGTACACTCGTGAGGAGGGGAAGAGTCGGTGAAGATCGAAGGCGATAGGAGAAGACGAAATCGAAGCCATTTGAAGTTCACAACGTCGCAGTTGGAGATATTTAGATCCCCTTGCATTTCTTTTTTTTTTTTTTTTTTTTTGGTTATTTTGGGAGTGGAAGAATGGTTGGGGGCATAAATGGCACTGTATCATCCATGAAAAAAATGTGATGGATGGATGAAAGGGTGCCACCACGAGTTGGTCGGAGGGAGATGCCGCAGACGGCGGGGGGCGGACGTACGAGTTGGTTGGGCCGGGCTACAGCCCAGCCCAAATTTTACATTTTTTTTTTTAATATTTGATTATACATGTTATAATATTTATATTTTATATTATATAAATTACATTTTATCATAAAATATATTCCTCACAAATCAGATATCAACCTAACAAATTAATAACAAATTAAATAGTATCATAACAAATTGAATCTCAACCTAACAAACCAAATTGAATTCTGGCCCATTTGGAAAATTGTTTAGGCAGTTTTTGAGTTTGCATAAAGCTGTTTTTCCTAAACCCGTTTTCAAACAAAAAAATTGGGGTCAAAATCTGCATACATATTTTTATGAAAAAGTATCCAAAACCTGAGTTTTCTAGAAACTGTGGATATATAACTTCTTACAAAATCAGATTTAAACCCAGCTTTTGTTTAAAATCAGTTTTACAATCGTGCAACCAAACACAGCCTGATCTTATTATAAATTTTAATGATTCTAAATTTTAAAATTCAAACATTATCTTAAGAATTAATGTCAATTGAATAATAATGAACATTTATATCCATAAAACAACTCTTCTTATTTTTCTAACAATTCTTACAAAATCAAAATACTCAATTTTAATTACTTTTTTTTTTCCTTTTTTCACATCTACATGTCTTTTAAATATCACATTATTTGATCTATAAATAATTACATCAAATATAAGAACAAAAAATTTTTATATAAATATTTAATACATGCTATCAAATAAAAGAACAAAAAAAGTTATATATAAATATTTAATATATGGTATGTACACTCATCCTAAAATATTGTCCTGGATCCGTCTCTGCGCAGACCGTGAGGGGCAAAAAATACTTGGGTTTGATCCTAGAGGTGGGGTTTTGATTGATTTGAGACACGGGGGTGGAGAGTGTATAAGGTGGGCTAACTTTTTAAAGGGACGGGGTGGGTTCCTCTCATTCAAGAAGTTAAAATTTTATTTTTTTAATGGGGGTGAACTGAATAGCATAAGGGGGTGGAAATTAAAGATTATGTGAAGCAAGTACTGTTCATTGGAAAGAAAATATGATTATTTATAATTTGACTTATAAAAATATATTTTGATTTTTCTGAATTATATATTTTATTTGACTGAACACATATATTTTAATATAAAATCAAATATATAATGTAATGAATTGTATAAATTATTCTACTTATAAAAACATTTTTTTTTTATGTAATGAACCAATGATACATATATTTACTCGCTACACCAGAGAAAATATGTAAGGACGGTGAGGACAAGTGTTTTAAAACTCGATCGGACACACTCGGTTGAACCAGTAGAACATTTACCCGCTTTAAATTCTAATTCGGTTTACCATTCAAAACCAATAATATAAAAACCAGTAAAACATAATCAACCAACTGATTGAACCAGCAGTTTTTATGAACCGATTACAGGTTGATTAAACTAATCAGTTTTTTATATATATAAATTGTGATTATTTATTTGTTAGAATATGAAATCTAATAAAATGTTTAGATTTTACGTATTAACATCATGTTACGATGTTAAATAAAAGCTTTATGCAAAGATTTTCTAAAATATTTTATATTTTTTTATTTGATATTTATAATTAATATATTTATTATATTATAATTATGTCACTGTTCAAATCCAATTAACCCAACAGTTGAACCAGTGACCTTTGATCCGTTCATTTTTGCAGTTCAATGAATGGTTTGATTTTTAAAACATTATGTGTAACACAACCAATGAACAATTACAGATATTGTTTATTATTTCATAATAAGAATGTTGATACATATAATTTTCTCTAATATAGTTATAAAGTTTTTGTTATAAATGATCATATCTACTCATAATTGCATGTAATTTTACAACCCCTAGATTACACCATGACAAAATTTCATTTATGTTTTTTTTTTACTTGATTAAATCCGGGTAAATTGAAAATACAAAAAAGTAAAATGAATATGTAGTCGAAGCTCTTTTTTTCCAAATTTTAAGGAGCAAAAAATTGATCATATTGTTTCTATTATATTTGTTTTTATGAAATATGGATTTTATTATTACCTGATATGTATCCATTTTTTTCCATAGTGAATATGAATACTGCTCAATATTGTTTTCCATGTTCCATTAATATTTATGTCTACAATCATCAATGAAAAATAAATACCAATATGAATAGAGACATAAATACATGTTATTTCACATCCTAGACATTATCTCTTCACCCACACATCTATCAAAAAAATAAAAATTAACATCTACTGCATTTACATCTAGTTATCACTTTGTAGGGCTTTCAACAAAAAAAAAAAAAACAGAGAATTTATGTGGAACTCAACAAACTAAACTTCTCAACACACTGAACTGAAACTTCCACAACAGAATGTAAGAATTCTCTGGTATCTATGAAGCTATTCATCAAGTCTCACACATACATTTCATGCATGAATTGCCCCAATCAGAAATGCAAGTGAATATTTGTAATCAAATCCATTCCTGTAAACCACACCACCTCTTCTTGCAGGTTGGTATAAGTTTCGAGTTTTACTCATGCTAATAATGGAAGACTTAATAAAAAAATACAAAATTAGAAAAAATACTTGTAAAAGCAATGCTGTTCCTGTACATTCTTGACTATAAAGTGAAGATCAAATCTGACAAACAAAAAAAGAGACCAATGTTGAAACAAACTATAAGATGCTCAGTAGTAGTTAACAAATCAATCCAATGAACAAAAGTTTGATTTGTTCAGCCTTCAAGAGGTTAGCCTTCCCGTCAGGTACCGACGCAGCGTGTCCCTCAGAACAGCCCCATC
The DNA here is from genome assembly GCA_030737835.1 of Acorus gramineus. NCBI lineage: Eukaryota > Viridiplantae > Streptophyta > Magnoliopsida > Acorales > Acoraceae > Acorus > Acorus gramineus. Next base: position 7,857,470 of record CM060851.1, read on the forward strand.
ATCATCATCACTGGCCTTGCAGACCTGCTGCTTGTAGCCCGAGTCATGGAGGTGCGACAATGCCATCTCGTCCTGCACTATGTCCTCCATGTCGATCAATATATTGTGAAGCAAACAGCAGACCAATATTATCCTCGGCAGTCTATGCTTATCAGGCCTCCACATCTCACCTTGAACGATCCTCCACATGTCTTTCAGCTTTACTAGCGCCCTCTGCGCGACCATTCTCGTCGCAAAGTGCCTCTTGTTGAACTCCGATTCCACGACTGATATGCCTTTCCCTTGATAAGGTGTGATCAGCCATGGAAGTAGGGGGTAACCTGCGTCTCCAACAATGTATTCTCTCACTTTGGATGCCTCGGAGAGATCTATAGACGCCCCGTTGAGTCTGTGACCTCTCTCGCAGAGTTTGGAGAAACCGGAGTTTTTTAAGACAAGAGGCTCGCACATGCTGCCTGGCCAGCCTGTAACAATGTCACGGAAGCGCATGTCGGGGTCCACGATGGCCTGCAAGACCATGCTGTGTTTCTTCTCTTGGTCGAGGTAGATATCGTTTGCGGGGTCTGAAGGCATGCACATCATGATGTGGGTGGTGTCTATGACCCCACAACAGTTGGGGAGGCCTCGGATCTTCTCGAATTTGGACTTTATGTTCTGCATTTCTGTCTCAGTTGAAGGCCACCTGAAGATGATAAATATGTTGTGACTCCAATGAAACAGAGAAAGTGAGAAGTTGAGTTCAGATCAACCAGAAGAAGCAGCAAATCTAGACAGATATTTTTGTAACACATGGATTTGTGCTACACTACCCATCAACCATAAAGTTCTACATATTGATGGTAAAAGGATAAATTGTTATTATTCCACGGAAAATGATATTCCAGTATGCATGGGAAAATCATATATTTCCAAGGCATTGCTCATCAAAGGCATAGTTCACAGAAGCTCATTGTACATATAATTGCCCAACTTAGCACCCAGTTTGGAACCAATTATCAAAACCAGCTTTTTCATAAAAACTGTCCTCCACTAACTTTTTCATAAAAGCTTTTTGGTAGACTTACAAATGAAAATGAAAATATGAAACCAAAATCAATGAAAACTGATTTTTTGACAATTGGTTCCAAATGGGCTACATTACCAGATTAGAGAAAAAGCATTATGCTTTAACACCTTAATTTAAAAAAAAATTGATTCAAAAAATATACACTAGACTTTTGCAAAAAAATATATATATACATCAATGGAATGCTATTGAAGGGTGTATTTGAGTTGAGACTCCAAGAAGCAGAGAATTGTGAACAAGCACCTGAGATGATGGAGCCCACGCTCTTCCATAGCCTCTACAAATCGCCACGTAATTTGGGAGACTGTTGATTTGTTCATCCCAAATGATACACCAAGAGATACAAATGACTTTCCGGAGATGAGTCTTCTCAAAGCGACTGCGACTTGGTCGTTCACTGAAAGAACCTTGCCACCTGTGGTGGTGAAATTAGATGGCTTCGCCACCATATCTTCCTTTACCAAGGAACATATGTAGTCAAAGGTCTTTCGTGAGATTTTGAAAACTGATTCAAACTTTTCTGTGTCTCTTGATGAAGATAATGGACCTGCAATGACGATAGTGAAGGAAAGAATTGGTCATCCTTGTGGGTCTACAAGCAATCACTACATTGATGTGCAAAGAAAAGAACAGATTGACACTATAAATGACAGAGGAAATAAAAAAACCACTTATAATCCATACAAGCATTTATGCTTTGAGAAGCAATTTTGAACAAGCTAAGCAAACATTTGGTTCCATCCATGCTATAAAGGTTTGAGTATTTGAAACTCTTCTGTCCAAACTTTCCTAAAAATCCACATAAAACTGCTCACCATTTTCCATTTTATATGTATAACAATGAGGCCTAGATGCTTTTACTTGATTTTTTTAGCATATATTTTTTTTTCTTTTTTGACAAATAAGTATTTAGAAACTTTAATATGCGCCAAAATCTATATCTATTTTAGGAATTAGAGGATCTGGACCACTTCAATAAGATGTTAAAAGTGGTACATTGTTTTGTTGTCCATAGAAGAATTTTGACATGGCAAATCATGTCATAGTCCAAGCTCCGTTTTAAAAAACAAAAGCAATTTTGAACTTCAATCAATGTCACAAAATGCATGGTATAACAATAGCAGCTTGGAATACAAATGAAATTTTGGTAGTACATACTCGATATAGTGATAATGAGTAGAGACACAGCATATTAAACACATTTCAATGATACCTACGACCTAATGAAATAAGCTATGCAATTCCAAACCGCTCACTTGCAATACCCTTATGGCAGACTGAACATTTAAAATATAAATTACAAGACTATATAGATTTTCAAGTCACATAAATTCAGCATAGTCTGTTACATAAAGATTCAGTTAACTCCCCACTACAGTATAGTCATGTTAGAGGTCACTCCAATTATATAACCTCCATTGACATCCTTCGTGGTCTTCCTCCCATCCCCCTCATTGAAATGCATATATTACTCATGTTTGAATAGGGTACTCAAGTAAGACGTGTAGTAGTTTGAGATTTAATGCACATTAAATGAATGTACTGCATATATTATAGATTTTGTTCCAATTTGAAAAATGAGTGAACTATATTCACAATTCTAAAAATAAATCAAAACATCTGCAAATAAAAATTTTAAAAAAAAATTGCACTAAAATAAGGCATGCCATTTTGTCCAGTTCTAAGATGGAGAGGGAAACATGTAGTTGCACAAAGTTCTGTTTCCATTTCATGCTCTACTAGGCATCTAACCTGAATTTAAGGTGTACATCCATTTTATAAGGAGTCGTGTGCTTTACATGAACTTACTGACAAAACAACAATAGTCCACAATTGACCAGCAGATCTATCAAACTATTTAACAAAAACCAAATTGGTGCATTGTCATGAATCACGATTTTGGCATTCCATGAATAATATAATCATAAAAGACAATGCAACAGCATATATGTTTAACAAATTGTACAACAGCATTTATGTATTCACATATAAACTCGTACTAGAGCACTTTCAAGTACATACATGCTCTGCAGATTCCAGGAATCCTGTCCTGTGAAGCATGAGATTTTAGTCATAGACATCTGACAGGTCAGACTCAAATCAAGCTGGATATTGCCCAAAACCCATCCAGCAGAAATAAGCATTTAGATTCAACATGGTCTTACATTTGCTTAGCATGAATTCAATCACAAAATCATAAAATACATCTAATGCTTGGACAAATTACTCCATAAGCTTGAGTCACTTGAAATCCCTTAAAAAGGTTGCACAGAAAATTCAGACATGAAGCAAGTTGGAATAATCACTCAGCATACAAATTAGAAAAAATTGATTACATTTTAATCAGTGCAAATAGTCTTCAATATTCCTCCCCTTGCAATATTTAACCCTTAGAAACACTCCATTTTGTTACAGCTTGGATGGCACTCATCTAACAAAGTTATTTGACGAAGAAGCATTTGGAGCTTCTGTTGTAGTATTAAAAGTCTTTAGGTACCAGCCAACAAGAAATGCTTCCTTAATTCAGTTCAGCATGGCAAAGTCCAATCTTTCTTGCTCTTCGGTATTTTATCCATATAAAAAAAATAACATGATTATATCACATTTCTTCCATTTCACTTCCCAGAATTCCAACTGTGCTTTGAGGCCATCAGAATGTGCATATCCACCTGTCCCAAAATCCTCTCTCCTTTCAATTTCTCGTCCACTCGACGAATAAGTTGAGCTAGAATAAGAGAATCAACAAAATAGAGTTCAAGATGACCAGATTGTAGGATATCAGACTCAAAAAGTATAAAAACGGTTCTGCTGGAAGAAGATATGCACTCAAACATGTGGAATGCGTATCATATGTAACCAGTATTCTATTGCTGGTTTGTGATGCAGGAAGGTGTCTATAGTTTCAAGCATATCATGTCATACAAGAGGCAAACCATCCAAATTTTAGATGCAATGTGAACAATTAAGGTTTGTAGTACCCTTACAATGAGAACCATGCATCCCACCAAACAATGGCTAAAATGGATCGCAACCTAAAGTATTCAACCGCACTTTCACAAGACCGAATGTGCATCAGTGAGATTAGTACAGTGCAAGCCTTTGGAGACATATCCCATATTAGCAAAACAATAAAATCAGAGTTCTCACACAAAAATCCAATCTACATTTTCTGCCAAACCCACAATCGCTAAACTGCGAGATGTTTTTGACACCAAATCACGATGCGGGGGGAATGCAGGATGAGCAAATCAAAACAAACCCAAACAAAATCAACTCCTAAAAAAAGATCTCCCTTTTACATTTTCTACTTATCTCCACAACACATATCAAAATAAGACATTCAGTATGTAAAATCAAGAACCCAAACTCCAACAACCATTAATCAACATATACAACAAGTCATGGAAACCCCAACCAAACCCCATTAAACACGAGCACCCAAGCAAGCTAAAACAACAACACAACAAAAACCCAACAAAGAGAGAAGGACAAGAAACACAAACCCGAAATCCGGTTCGAGAAATCGTGCCACCACTCGCCGGATTCCTCCTCCTCGGGCGACGAAGATGCGCTGCTCCTCTCGACCTTCTTGTTGGCAGGTCTCCTTCTCTTCCTCGACCCTCTAATGGGTCCCATCAGAACCCAACCAAGAGCTCAAACAACAAATAGAGAACCCCAAAAGCCAAACAAAACACAACCAACTAAAATCACAAAGGGAGAACCAACAGAGAAGGAGGAGGAGAAGCAGAGGATAGACAGAGCATGCAAAGTGAGATACTTGTTTTGTAGGGGTAAGGGTGGTTTTTTGTTTGTGTTCAAACAAAGAAACTTTTGTTTTTTATGACATGCAAAGAAGAGGAAGAAGAAAAAAAAGTGAGAGAGAAGGCTTTATGAAGAGGAGAGATTTTGATGGAGTGGTTTTAAAGAGACTCAAAACAAGAATCTAATGAAGCGAAAAATGTGTATAATATACTGTTTTTTTGGGATACAATGCAGCGGTAACAGTGATCTCTGTATAGTATACATAATACATCTCTATTTGAAAGTACATCTATGAAAAGCTTTGGAAGAGAAATTTTTTATTTTTGTAAAGTAAATGTCAGCACGCAATTGGATTTTTTGAAAATAATATATCTTATTTATACTTTAATCACTAATTGGATGAACATATTTTTTAAAAAATATAACAAATTTATATTTATATTTAAATATAAAATTTATATTTATTGAAATATTAAAAAGTTTATACTACTTGTAGTTTTAAATATAAGTATGACCGCTCATATAGATCTCAAATTTTTAACTGTGTTACTATTTAATTTTATTATATACATATTTTTTAAAAAAATATGTATTGAATTCACTAAATATAGATTTATAAGTTTGTATTCCATTAAACACGTATATTTTTCAAAGAAAATCACATGGCGTAATTTTTTTTGTTGATAACATAACCTTTATACCTGTGGTAAAAACTCGTTTGGATCTACGGTTGGATCAAAATAAAATATCAATGTCTACTATTTTAAGGTGTAACAAACGTTGGAATGCTATTTTTTTGCACGTTTGAGGAGTCTTAAAAACAACATTTTTCTACCTTCTCGTATTCTTCCAAATGACAAGAGTTATCTGCCGCGGGTCCCAAATGGGATCATAGACAACAAATTAGGAAGAGTCGTACAACGGTTTGTTTATAATTCCTACTTATTAGAAAGATAAGAACATTTTTAGAAGATCATTGTTACATCAAGGGCCGGAGATAAGTGGGGGCGGGCTGGGTTATATGTCAGTGGTGAAGACAATAAGTTATATGTCATTTTTTTTTTTCTTTTGTTATGTTATATACCAACTTATAAACAATCAGACTATAGACAATCAAACAATCAGTGAAGTCTCGAGTCCCATCATTTATAAACTCAAGATGAATGTTATACGCGTGTTCAACAACCTGTATTTTCTTTTTTAGTTTCAATTTCAGTTTATAAGTGTTTTGAATTTTTTAAAAATAGTATGTCTCATCTATGAGGTACATATTTTTATATAAAAAAATGAATCATATACCCTAATAAATTACGTAGATGTATTTATAAAAAATGTAAATTTTTTTATCAAAGCATATACATCATTAATATGAGTATATGCTTCGGTTATTTTCTATCGACGCATGAGGTTGGAATTGCAGCTGAAAAAAACTGTGTAATAAGACAGTTGATACACTACTTAGTCCGTGTATCTCCCGTCTATCGTCTCATACACAATGATATGATAGTATACTATAATAGAGCTCATACTATAATATGATATGATATCATAATATATAAGTTCTACCAATATCCATCGAAATTTTTAAGATTTGGAGTCATCGATTTGTGTTTTTCTTTTTTTGAAATTTTTTGAAAAAACCTTGTTTTCTAGGAAATTTTTTTTTTATCTCTAAGGAATTGAAAAATCACAATTTTAGACTCAAAGTCTATTATTATCCTATAATTTTTATTTTTTCAAATTATCGTGTTTTTATATATTTAAATTTTTTACAAATAATTTTTATTTTTTACTCTAAGTCTCTTTGGCCCCTACCCTCCCTTGTTTTAAATCCTAGCTCCGCATCTGGTTACATGCAATCCGTAGAAACAATATTATTGATAATTTATATATCATGATAGTTATCCAACAAAATATATATCTCATTAGTAATTTTTATGTTTTCAATCTAATAAGTCCTTGCATTACATTATAAAAGCATATAAATTTTTCATAAATCATATAACTCATTGAATAATGTTTATTATTGTTAAAAAAAAAACATGCATTACACGTGAGATTATCTCTAACATTATTCTTATTAGAAAACTCATTAATCGGTTTTTATACGTATGCAATGAAATATTAAATTCATCATTTTTCCCATCCTAAATACAAATTCACAATCTTTATATTTTTTGAAAAATAATATAATACTTGTATTTTTATATAAAAAAATAACATATATATCAATTAATAGAAACGTGTAAAATAATTTTTAACTAATAAATAAGATTATAAAATGAATTGAGTCAAACAACGTTCTACTTTTGTCAACGAAGGACAACCGTGTCTTTTGTTCCATCTGGAGACCTACCAAAAGTGGATGGTCGACTGATCAAGACCGTTTGATCGATAGGTTTTCTATCCCATAAACACAGCCGTTGGACCATTAACAGCTTTGATGATCTAGATGTTGTAAGTGACGAAAATACCCTCACATTAATTTACAATATCCCTTGTAAAGGCATACCTGGGCTGGGGCCGGCATTGAATAGAAAATGCACATCTTCTGTTCCTGGCATTACGTGGATTGCTTTTTTGTGAAATGACACGGTACTTTTTACAGTTTTATTTCTAGGGAAAAAGCTAAATAACCCCCTGAAAAGAATCAGACATTTATATGACCCCCTACCATTTTCTAAAGTCCTTAAAACCCAATAAAATACTTATGCAAATTCAAATAACTCATATGCCCCCGTTTGTTTTGAAAATAAGCCCCCGGATAACCTCAGATAATTTTGAATAAAAGATAAAGAGTGTTTGTTTTCCCCAGATAACCTCTGATAAAAGTATGTCAAAATAAACTAGTATAAAGTGGTATATGGATTCAACCAACCCCTGAAATTAAAGTTATCGTAGATTATTCCACTCAAAGAATATGTGAGCCCACTGTCAAATCAACTGTCACCACCTCTCATAAATCACCTATCAAATCAACTATCATTATTTTTTCACATTTTATAAATCATTATCCATACTTTATTCACATTTTCCCAAACAACAAAACATTTATTCTTACGTTTACCAACGAGAATAATTCAAAACACAACCAAACACAAAATTAATTTATATTCACTTATGCTTGGATAAATGTATACCCAAAAATAGAACCTATCCCCGTTTTAAAAGGACGGTATAAGTTAAATTTTCGTTACCAAATGAAAAATATTCTTCTAACATTTCCGTGGGATCCGGGCAAACATGCGAAGGTAACCTTCCTAACTTGACTGTAAAATCAATCATGAGAGCCCCTCCGATATAAAAAAAAATAAAAAATCCTTTACATAAAATTTATTTTTAACTAACTTGTTAAGCTTGTATTCTTCATTAGTCAAGTATATATATATTCAAACCAGCTAAACAATATATCCTCATGAACTGATTTTCAAAGCAGTATTAGCCAAGTCTCACCGAGGTCGATATCACAATTTCTGGGGAATAAGAGATCAAGAAAATATATTTTATGACTAGCATAATCTATCAACAACATTCAATTTAACTATATATTTTTCAAAGGTGACTTTAAGGGAAAAAAATCTACAATTCATACCTGAAATGGAGGCATTAAAAACACTTGTAGATGAATTAAAAACAAAATTAAGGGTCTGAAAGAACTGCAAATTATCAGAACTTCATTGCCTCGAAAGCAATTTCAGGATGTCAATAAGCACAAATGAATTCTGCTCATGATTATCATGTCCTGTTATGTTGGCTCTGGAATGACGACCAGATTAAAGTGCATTTCAGCTATCCAGTTCTCCATGCTTTTTGAAAAAACACACACACACACACACCACTTTTCATTGAGAAAAGATTAATACATATCTGAATGGGAGATAAAGAGGAATAGAGGAAAGTAAAATGCAAACAAAACAAAGAGAGCACGAAGGGAGATGGGCGCGGGGTAGATGGAACATCTACCCGTCGCTGAATCAGCACCCATCCTCATTACTAAGTGATGATCTCGATGGCGCCTCCATGAAAGAGTACTCCCCACAAGCCAACCAATTCCAACATCCAATCCCAAATGAGTGATGCTGCAAAGGCCCACATAATCTCAACGTAAACCCTCATTCCCTTGAACACAACATCATTCCTTGTGTGTGAGATCGCCAAGCTATCTAGTTCACCATACCTTACAAATAAGGGTCTTCATTTGACCTGAAAGTCCGGCCAGTTCAAAATACAAGCCAGACCCAGGCCTCACTTTGAGACCCGGACCCGGTCCGGGTCCGTGAGCAAGTGAAAATCCTCAAAACAAAAATTGGTGAGGCTTTGAGGTCCACCCATGGACCAAGCCTGGGCTCGCTCAACCTGCGGGCCATTCAAACCCAGGCCCATGGATAGGGCCAGGTACTGGTTTTTTGCGCCGGGCCAGCCCGGCTCAAGCCCGCCAGCCAGACAGGCCTGCAGGCTTGGGCCCTGTTTTCACAGATCCGGCCAACCCAATGCCCTACATAGAACCATATATCAAATCAGTTAAAATAAAAAAAATCAATCAAAGTTGATGAAGAAGTCCAATCAACAAAATCAAGAACTAAGGTTTACGCAAAACAAGATATAGCAAACTGTATCCATGAGTTTTGCTTCCATAAAAGAGAACAGTGAAGCACATGCTATCCATTCTTTCTCAGTGTTCTCACTTCAGAAAACTTTTTGAGTTTCCTAATCAATAAAATTTTCATAAAAACTACTCATCACAGGAAAGGTTCATGGGAAACCCAATCCCTGGATTATCAAAATCAATCACAGTTATTTCCAACATATAGAAAGACCACGTTGATATGATGCATTTCAAAATTCTAGATAAGTATAATACACTGAAAGACTGAAACAATTCCTTGAAAGCTTGAAGCTTCACATACACCATACTGCACTGCAGTCACACATTCTGCAGAATTTTTGACATCATCTCAAAAAAAAAAAGTGCCAAATAACCAATTACACAACCCAACTACCCTGCCAGAACAGTTAACCTATAACAACTAGATGCAAAACAAATGTCATGAATCCAATGCACTCACTCACCATCAATACTAATAAGGTGTGGATCCAATAGCAGGAATGAACGAGATAGGATCCAATAAGAGGTGGATCTGATGAGATATAGTCAATCCCCAATCAACTAATGACAAACAGCTAAAAGATATCACAAACCTGACTTGTTAAATGTGTAAGATGACACATATCAATGTTAGAGATTGACCAGACCAGACCAGACCAGACCATCCCATATGAGCCTCAAAGTTTGTAAAATTCACGATCAGCAGAGAATTATAGTGTAACAACACAAGCATGTCCACTCAAGATCAAACCATCCAGTCAAACAAATATAGCAACACATGACATCACATTAAACTCCATAATACGAGAAGCAAGCTATTCATACCCAAGCATGCTTGTCATACAAACCCATTAAGTTTTTTCTAATCCTACAGCTTCACAGATCAGTTGGCAGACTTCCAGAATACATTTAAACAAACAAGCAAATGACTAAACATGTGACAGTGGAAGTCAACCATCTCAAAACAGAAACATGTAATTACTTCTTCACAAAGTGAGGCTTGAGAAGCTTTGTGATCTCCATCATACCAATTTTGTCTTTCCCAGCCATAATAGTCTTCAGCTTCTCATCACAGTTAATCTCCCGCTTGTTCGCCGGGTTCTGTAAATCAGAATCACATTAATATCACAAAACAGTCCAAAACAACAACATCACCCTTGAAAAGCTAATAAAGAATAAATGATTAAGGGAACAAAAGAACCACTACATACAGGGTATTTAAATAGCATTTGAAAATGGGTTTGAAAAAAAAAAATTCACTCAAAACAGCTTTTGAAATTAGTTTTCTAGGAAACATATTTTTGTCAGTTTTCTGAAAGCATAATGTTAGGTACAGTCTCAAATGTAGTCCCACGGACAGTCCATGTACAGTTCCCTACTTCGACACACATGTTTTAATTTTTCAAAATAATAAACACCGCCCAATGAGATAAATGCTTCGATGAAAGTATATATCACTCCATTTGGAATAGAATGGACCCGATTTTAGCAAATGTAAAAAAATTATCAAGTAATATATCTCACATTTCTAGATGGCTAACATGGTACATGAGATTGCATATAGGACTGTAAAAATTATCGTGTGTAACAGTGCCCACAATATTTTTACAGTTTATAAATAAAAACTGTTTTGTTTCACTTTTTTCAGAAGTTAGAACCATTTGGGGCATTTGAAAGCACGATTGGACTATAAATATATATAATTTCTGCAAAAGCAAATTCAAATACAAAAGCGTCAATCTAGAGAAGCTCAAATATTAGCTTTTCACTTTAATGTAAACCACACATGGAGTTTCTTTAATTAATCAAAAGCGAGTACCAAATAACATTCACAAATCAGTACTTCAGCGTCATGAAACACAATCAGATTTACCGAACGCGGAAAGAAAAAACCTAAACAGAGAGGTCTCTCGAAACCCTAACGGACCACAATCACCTGGAGCTGGTTGGCCTTGATGTGACCCCAGATCTTCTTCAAGACGTCGCCGCGAGACGCCTCCGGCGATCCCCCGAGGAAGGCGCGCAGCGCCGGAGAAACTGGTACCGCCTTCAACAGATTGTTCGTCCTCTTCGGAGCGGCGGCGTCGGCGGCAGTGGGAGGAGACTTCTTCACCGCAGTCGTCGCCGACGACGCCGCCGCCATGAGTGCTCTGGAACCTGCCAAAACCCTAGACATCTCTCTCTCTCTCTCTCTCTCTCTCTCTCTCTCTTGGGGGTTTGTGGTTTTTAGAGAGAGTGAAAAAGGTTAGGTGAGTAGAGAACGTGGTGTATTTAACCGTAGTGGGTGGTTACGAGGGAAGTCCCGATGTTTGACACGTGGCACGAGATATGTTTTTCTGCTTTTTTTTTTTTTTTAATTGCGAGGGGTGTTTGTTTTGTTTCCCGCCTTTGGACGACGATGTTCGAATTTTGAATTCCAGTGAGAGGTCCATCGGAAGAGACCGTCTGATTGACGAGTCTCTACGGCCGTAGTTGGGGAAAATATAAATATGTCTTTGGGAAAATTTATTTTAGGTTTTTTTTTCAACTCATTATTTTTTATTTACATATAAAAGTATATATTATGTTATCATATTGTATGTTTATATACAAGGCTAAAAGAATTAGACTGAGTGTATCCATGCTCATTTCATTAGAAATATGATATGTCTAACCCCATTGCAGTTTCATTTACTTTTCATTTTTTTTTAAAAAAAAATCATATACTCTCAAAGTAACTACTATTATAAGAAATAAAGTATATATATTAAGATAAAATAATATATTTTTGCCATTTTCAAAAAAAAATTGTGTTATTTATTATGATAGAACTCCACACACAATGATAACGCAATGTTTATTATATTATTATAATTATATGCTACAACAAGGATGTAAGCTGATTCATTGAATAGTCTAAACCATCCTTATTATTTTCATGCACACCCAAATAAATGGAAAAAAACGCACACACAAAATGACAAAATCCAACCAAAACAAAGAATCTCCAAATCATACAAACGGTTGAAGATGGCAAAGAAGATCTAAAAAAAAGAAGACCTATGTTTGAAATCCGTCTACAGAAAAAAAAAAAGAAAAATTAAAGAAAAAATCTTGTCTTCCTCACCTCTTCATAGCAACAGAGAGATGAAAATTTTACAGTGAAAAAGATGATGAGAGGGCTTAAAATGTGAGAAATCGGAGTCTATGGAACAAGGTTAGCCCTGAACAGACCAAGGCAACTGTCTAGGACCCCTCAACCCTGCAAAGCTGAAGGACAAATCCATTTGAAAAAAAAATCTTACATATCAACTTCTCAGGCCCAGGCCCAACTAACATTATATATAAAAAAAAGTTCAAGCCCAACCATATAAATGTCCCCAAGTCCCCAAAAGCAAAACCCATCGTCTCAGCCTACTATTTCATTTCCCAAACCAAAAGCTCTAAAAATTCTCTCAATTAAAAGCCCTAAAAATTTCCTTCATTGAAGCCATGTCTCCATTTTATTATTTTAAAAAGAATGGATGGTTGTTTTTCAAATACACGGATTGCTTATAGAATATGATTAACTATACTAGTTATTGTTGTTTCTGTAGTAAGAAGTTTTTCAAAGTTGAAGTTGACAAAATCTTATCTTTGGTCTACCATGTCATAAAAAAGATTAAATGGATTAACACTATTATCCATTAAAAAAATATAGTAGAAAAACTTGATCATACAAGTTTAATTAGTACTTTTGCTATTCAAAATGCGAGAAGAATAATTTTCAAGTTATATTTATTGGGTTAATTGTTTTTAGCTATTGTACATTTTTATTCGACAAATATTAGAAAGAATCCAATTTTGTATGTATATTTTATAAGTGATTAAATCTTTTCTGATTTAGCTTTTATAAGAAATTTTATTTAATCATAATATATAAGAGGTTGAATTTTAATGATTGTGTAATATTGTATTTTAATTTATAATATTTTATAGTTTAAAATTAAATAATAAACAAAACTAAAACATTTTTTTATGAATGTATATGGCGCCTTGCTTTAAAAGTTCATCTAGAGCCCTGTAAAAAAAAACAATTCTCAGAGCTGGCCCTGCATGAAACTCTTGTCGACAGAACAATGATTAGGCTTGTCAATGGGTCGGGTCCGAGTTGGGTCGGGGTGGACCCGGACCCGACCCGTTTGATTGTCGGATCCTTCGGGTCGGGTCGGGTCGACCTATTAACAAACCAAAGCATGAGAAAGAGAGGTCAATGAACTTCTTAAGGGTCTACAATGACTTCATTTTTTTTCTTTTTAATAGAGTCTAGTGTATTATAAATAGTTCTTCATTATTTTGATTTTTTAAATGTTTTATGAGGGAACATTTGGAATACGGTTTAGATTATTATGCTCTTCTGTGAAGTCAAAAGGTTGTAAAAGTATTTCAAATGTTTAAAATTTTAAATGATTATTCAATATTTAGTTATACATGTTTTGTTGAATCATGAATGTTAAGTTGGATCATAAATAAATAAAAATTACATAATATCTGTGTTGGGTCAATCGGATCCAACGGGTCTATAGGATCAGGTCAGGGTAGACCTAGACCAGACCCGCTTTGATTATCGGGTCTTTCGGGTCGGGTATTTACTAGGGATGCAACTCGGGCGGGTTGGGTCGGGTTCGGGTCGGGTTCGGCTTTAACCCACATTGCACAGAGCCCAACCCGAACCCGAGCCCGAACCCGACCTCAACCCGAAGGGTTCAACCCGAACCCGAACCTGACCTCAACCCGCGGGTTCGGGTCGGGTTCGGGTTGAATTCGGGCTCGGGTCGGGCTCGGGTTTAATACTTAAAAGATCATAAAAATTATTTAATAAATAACACAATAAACTCTAATTAATTAAATGTATATTCACCACAAAAAAAACTTACAAAATCCAAATAGTTTATGAATACATATTCTAAATTTTAATTAAGCTAAACATAACTTCATCGCTTTTCAACAAAAATATAAAAAAAACATTTACCAATTCGAGTTCGGGTTGAGCCCCCATAACCCGACCCCCCAACCCAAACCCGACCCGAATTGGGTTCGGGTTAGTTCGGGTTCGGGTCGGGTTGAACTCAGTAGAGAAAAACCTCAACCCAAACCCGCCCATGAACCGGGTTGGGTCGGGTTCAACCCGCCCAAGTTGCACCCCTAAAATTTACGCCTTTTATCGGGTCGAGTTCGGGTCGGATCTAGGTCGACCCGTGACCCGTTAACAAGCCTAACAATGATGCATGTCTTTTATTTTACTTGGAGAATCGACCGACATGTAGTCGAAAGTTTCTCCAATGTTCGACAAATGAGCTGTCGAAAGTGAAGAAGAAATTGAAGTAGTGGATCAGGAACTGGTTTGACAAATCATTTGTCGAATTTAATTTCGCTGCTGCTCGACAAATCATATGTCGACGTTCAAACAAACACGAGCAAGAGAGGCCGGCGGAGCCCGCGATTGATGATGACGACGTTGGTATCGACGTGGGCGATCATCTACGGGTGAGAACTTGAAGGATTGGAGGTCGTAGTTGGCGAAGATGGCAGTGGAGGAGGAGCGGTGGAGGCCATGGAAGGAGGAGGAGAAGGTGTAGAGCTTTATGGATGATGGAGGTGGTCATGGTGACTGCCATGGCTGATGGGTTTTTTTGGGGGGTTTTATGGGTTTCGAATGGACCGATTGAAGGGGTGCGTAATGAAAACCCTATGTCCATGTGACCATGTGTATATATTGGGGTTGTTTAAAAGAATATAATTATGGGTTGGGCAATGATAGGGGTGTAAATAGAGGCACCCAAACATTTTCCCATTTGATAGTATGTTTATTTCCCCATTGAGCACTAATACACGCAACCCAGTTTGCAGTCCGAAAAACTATGATTTTATTTTGTTTTTTCAATTAAAAAAAAAAATTATATCTCACTATATACATCATTTCATATAATAGCATACACTAAAAATGAAGAGTGTATGATTTTTTTTTTTTAAAAAAAAAATATCATAGATGGCAATTGGGCTTGTAATGAAGGTTGGATGCATCTTTTTCCTTTCCCATTTGGTAGTGTTTTTTATATGGGTCGGATATTTTATTTTTATTTTTATATTATTAGTAGGGCCGGATATATACATCATTTCACTGGAATAAGTAGAAATTGTTATACCATAATAACAAATAAATATAGAATAAGGTGGTATAACTATTTAAGGAATGTCTTAAATTATGTTATTCCATCAAATTTATATCACTAATATAAAGAGATTCACATATTGCGCTCCAAGCTTTGAAAAAATTAGCTAGCACCCCCATCTCTGTAAAGGTTGATCAAATATCAAATTTTGGGGGCACTAATCTTCCAAAAAAAAAAATTAGAGAGAGAGAAGAAGAAGAAGAGAGATTCACATATTGAAATCAGTGTTTCACCTCTTATAAATTAAAGATTACATATGTCAAATCATTTTTTTATATTTTAGAATCATGTTTGTATATGGTATAATGAATAATGGTTAAATTGTATACTGAGTATCTCTTATTGAGCCCGTGTAATAATTCAAAAAAAAAAAAAGAATCGGGATATAACTAGGGCTAGATGACACATTAAGGGTTCATTTGGATCCGTGGTGGGGAACCCTGAATTATGAAAATCCAATGGTTCAAAATTTGCGATGAAAAAATATTATTTTACAAGCGTTTGAAAAGCACAGGGAAAATGAGGCGTCACATAATGTAATTTGTGGTGTGAGGTGATGTAGACGCAAAAGCAAAAAAGATGTTTGGATCCATTGTGACATTTTCCCAACATCCCACAAACGATTCATGCCACCACGGATCTAAATGGACCCTCAATAGGTGAGGTTGTCACAAGATAGTCTTTTATAAATTATTATACCTAGCTCTTAAACATCATTAGAAGTCCGTCTTAGAGTGATCAAACATGATAAGATCCAACACTAATCGGATATGAGTGCAACTTGGACGGTTGAACACGATCGAACCTAACATTTGGGCAGGTTAAATTGAGGTTTTAGTGTTTGAGTTCAACTCGAACAAGAACCCGAGCGACCCAAACCTAATTCGGTTTGGGTTTTTGTTTGGGTTAAGAGTTCGGGAAACCCGAATCCAACCCAAATCCGAAGTAGGAAGTGATACATTTAAATATTCTGAATCATATTTTAATTTTTAAATTTGTGAAATAAAATTTGAATTCTTTGATTTATTATACCCAGAATTTATCACTTCTATCATTTTATCTCTATATTTTTAAATAAAGATGCTACTTAATTTTATCTTTCTTATTATTTTCGTGTGGAGCACTAACTATTGTAAAGTTCTAATTTTTTAAAATGACACACTTTAGAAGTAAAACATGAACACAATCCGAGCTCAACCTGAATCTAACATAATCCAAATCAAACTTGAACCCAACCCGAACTTATACTAAACTAAACTTAACATGACGGTTTGGGTTGAGCTTCTCGACATAGTTTGGTATATACAGGATAAGTTAGTATAATTTTTTAGAATAAAAAGACCATTATTTTTATTTATATTTACATTTTGTAATACATTTTGTTATCCCCATTTTTTTGTGTTCTTATCCTTAACTTTGTATTTGGATCACATGATGTAAAATATAGGATAACTTCAAAAAATTTAAAAATACCAAGTCTACCCTTTCTATTAAAAATGCATTAATATTTTTTGTTTTGGTTTTATGAAATTTTTTGTTTTTTTTTGGAATGGCAATCCTAAATGTTATCCATGCTTTACAAAATGATGTTAAAAAATAGAGATAAAGTTTATTCCACCTTTTACCTAGAATAAAATATTTTCACTTTTTCTTTCAAAATACGGACAATTGTCCATTGTTTTTTTTTTCTTATGTCATATAAGATAACATGTAATTTAATCCAATTATTTTCTTATGCCAACTCATTATCCCAATGCTAAACCTAACCCTCGGGTCGGATTGAGTTTAGATTGACTTCTTTTAACTTGGGGTTGAGTTCAGGTTGATCTTCAACCCGTGCCTCAGTTACACCCTTGTAACTGGATAATAATTTGTAGAGAAGCCAACCAAAAAGAGCTGCAGTAAAAAGAGTAACCACTAACCAAGAGTACCTCCAAATTATTGGACTCCATAAAGCCAAAAATCAGTACCTGCTTCTGCTTCTGCCCCGGAAGGGTTGAAAAAGAAAAGAAAACATTGTGACAGAGACGAAATAATATATCTTTCAATCAGATTCTGATATTACACCTGTATCCACACTACAAAGTTGGCACTGTGGGTGTGGAACAGAAAGGGTCAGGAACCCTGTTTAGGTACAGTTTTTTCTTTTTCTTTTTCTTTTTCTTTTTTCGGTTTCAGTTTAGGTACAGTTGTATGCCCAGAAAAGGGTGTGACAGTGAATGATTGATGATTCAGTGAATCCGTGAAGAGCTGTGTGGTTCACAACATCCCCTACATATATTGGGTGAATTTGAGAGATTGTGAGGAGATGCTTTGTGAAGATTATGAGTATGTTATCAGGGAATTTTTTTTCCACCCGACTGTGCTTTTTTTTCTATTGTTTTTTATTTCAATATGCAATACTGCCTCCCTTTTTTTAAAAAAAAAAAAAAATTTAAACTCATGTCTCCTCATTAAGTAGGGTGTCTCTACCATCTTACTAAGAAGAAATTTATTTTTTCTTCTTCTGTAAAAATAAAAAATTTAATGTATTTTCGACAAATGGCAAAAACTTATTTAAGCTAAATATGCATGATTTTTCACGAAAATATCAATTAAAATAATAAAATTATGTTAAAAAGATTTTTCTCAATCTAAGTGATTCCTTTTATGTGAACCTATAAGATTATCTGTGTTTTTCACACGAGATACATTTTGAAAAAATCGTTTTAAATATCTTATAAATATGTTTTGCATTGGACATTTTATTGTTGTTTGTAGATTCTCTATCACTTCAAATAAAATCAAATGAGACTGTAAATTTAGTTGTAAGAGCCTTTTTAATGGTCCCCCACGACTTTAAGCAAGTGGTGAATTGGACATTGGCTTCCTTTCTCTGCTGCAGAGGGACAGGGAGAAATATTATAACTATGGGGGAGTGGCGCGTCCACGCAGTGTTAGTATCCTTTGTCAAAGAAGAACCATGCCACTCAGTGAATGAGATCTTAGACATGGCAACCATCCATTGCAACGATACCTGCCGCATGCACGCATCCCACAAGTGATCCAAACCCTACATTGCCGCATGCCGCATGCATGCATCATGTTAGAAATTAATTAAGGTTCCTATAAGAAAGGATCGATAAAAAAAAATAATAAAAAAAAAGGATATTTTGGGTATCATTGGATTCCATCTATGGATCGGTTTGAATGAGCATTTTTGCTGTGTCTGCGGTGTGGAAGTGGTGAAACACGGTATCACTGATCCAAACAACTCTTCGCGATCAAAACACCACATTACAGTTTTTGCGTTTATCGTGTTAAATAATGGCATCCAGTGACGCCTCAAAACAATGATTCGACAAACGTAGTGAATACTAATCACTATATATGGATGTAAATTATTTATATACCCTCCTCATTTGCTGAAATCACAAGCTCTACCCTCTTTTAAAAACCCAAATCCCTAACCCAAAAACATATCCACTTTTCCTTCTTCACATGTCCCTTCACCCACCCAGGGTTATCTCCATTGGATATAATTTCTTCAAAAGGGAAGTAAAAGAACACAAATTAATGATTCGAGCAACTGATTTTTTCAATTTTGGTGCTGCAAGTTTGGGGAAACCTTGAAATAATGTAAATCCGATGACATTGATCATTTACCACGGCCATCACCCACATTGACGGGTTCACTTGAATTTGAAGATGAGGATCATTTTATCCCTTATTTCATCCGAAATACTTTTGTCCCAAATCGTCGATCCATCGTTTGTTGCTGCGGCTTCTCAAAAGTGAAGTGAAAGATTGGGTTTGCAAGAGGGAGGGGGGGGGGGGGGGGGGGGGGGGGGGGGGGGGGTGTATATATAGACGAGGGTGTTTAGGTAATTTGTCAGTCCAACGTCCACAACGCGAGAGTTGTCGCCCAAACACTCTTGGGTATGCTATGGTTTTTGTTTCTAAGGCACTTATATTAGATGTTGGCTTCCCACCGCTACGTATGGCAAATCCAAGAGTTTCACAACGTACATTCAAATGTACCCTATGTGTATTTCAAATATATATATATATAAGGCTGCTCTGTCAGTTCCCAGCTAGAGAATGATGTAATCCGATATTAATGGATGAAAATAAATGAGTTTTTATTCACAGATATAAATGATGTATTCACCAGTGATCAGACATCATTAGCAGGTGCCATTGAACTATCAGAAGATGATGAATTGCATACATGTGAAAGTACAAATACAAGTCCGTATATTTTTCAACTGGATCTGGAGCGATTATATCCTGAGATACGACATTACAGTATACAAATGCAAAACAAATTGTCTCGACTAAAACCGTCAAAATGTAATTCCACATCATACACACAAGGGTCCAACCCTAGTCCGCTCGGGTTACTATCAAAAATCAATTTGGTAGAGGATTAGCAACCTTCGTCATTTGCTAACAACGGATAAGAGAGACGAAAGAGGATATGAAGTAATCTATTCAACGGACAAACTGAACTCGGCCACTTGATTTACTTTCTTACAACAATAAAGTTCTGTTTAGATCTGTGTTGGATTATTTTGGGTTTCGACAAACATGTACATTATAAACATTGATCCAAACAGATTTTATAAATGAATTATTAAACTGTCTACTGTTTTCGTTGGTAAAAACCCAACGATTAAAAACTATTAAATTTTTTTTTAAAGCTAGGTAGAATTTTAGAATGTGCAATGCAGACCGATGTTTCGAGAATCTAAGAGTTTAAACCCCCACATTTCATAATGATTGTTTTCATTGCCTTTAAAAAAAAAAAAAAAAAACATGGGATAAAACACTTGGGATGTGAGAAACATGAAAAACTCGTTTTCAGGTTTACATTTTACCAAAGTTTCTTATCACTGAATCTACGCAGATACAGATCACCCATATCAAAGGAAAATTTTTCTCATTAATACGTGCAAAAGAGAATCCCATTAGTACATGTCTTAGTTCGTGTTTGGATGGACGACACGTGTTCATAAAAAAATTAAAAATCTTTTATTAATAAAAAATCATTAATATAAATTTAATTAATGCATTTTAATAGATACGTATTGTTCATCCAGACACATACTCATGAGATACGTAATAATATATATGAAAATTTTTCCATGTCAAACCCCTCCCAAAAAAAAACAAAAAACAAAAAACTTTCACATGGGTAGGATTTGAAAAAATACTTCCTCATAGCACTTCCATTTACACAGGGACAAAAAAACCACATGCAATCCCTCACCCCCCCCATCCCAGAATCCCTGAAATAACCACCAAAAAACATTTCCAAACCGAAGAAAAACAAACCAACACACGTCACTCCTTTTTTCAATCCCCCGTGTTTGTTTGTGTGTTTGCGTTTTGTTTCTTTCCCTCGTTAGAAATTCGGTGACTACGTACCGTGACTAATCCGCTGTCCCTAAAAGTCCTAACACCCTTTCCCCCATCTATTTCGCCGATGTCTCTTGATATCAGACACTCTTTTTTTGTCTCTCTCTCTCTCCATTTCCCCCCAATTTTTTTAAAGTGTGTTTTATGGATTTCCGATTAAGCAAACACAGAAGAGTAGGAAAGTGTTAGAGACAGACAGAGATGTCCTTTATTTGGGAGGCTCGTTTGTGATGCGCTTGCTCATGTGCGCGCTGCGTGAGATCGCGCACCCATCCTTCCTGACCGTTGATTTTGTCTTCCTCGGTAAGCACTTCGCTCTCACGCTGTCTATCTCCTCTTCCATCAGCTCCTCCATTTTTGAACTCCTTAAAAGGAAAAAAATAAAACAAAAATACACATTTAACTTCATAAGATCGCCGTAAAGAGTGCCCACTCCAATAACAGAAAAAGAGCGTTGATACACTCAATTCATTTACAGTCCTATAGACTATAATAACACAATATATATTACTTATCATAGTGTATAGATTCTATCATAATATATATATCGTAAAAAAAATTTATTATTTTTTTAATTTAAAAAAACATACTAATATATCTCAGTATATATTTTATTTCATATAAATTATTTTTCAGTGAAAAACGTACAACCGCATCCTGCATAAAGTTCTGTCAGCAGCGCTGTTACGACCGTCCGATCAACGGAATGGGCGTCCATAACCATCTCGTGATGGCATTTCTGTAATATTGAAGCTAAAGTGACGAATGGACGGTTGAGATTGACTCACCTCTCGGCGTTGTAAGACGACGAACGCTTCAGAGACGGGAACTCAGCGAGGCCGTCCGATCCTTTCTTCTTGGTCTCGATCAAGCTCCCGCTGAAGTACTCCTTGTCCTCTAAACGGAACACGGGAGTACCATCCATCAGACCGTCCAGATCCTTCCCAGCCTGATCGGACGGTCCTCCTCCAATGGACCCCCTAGGGAGCCTCGCACGGTAATGCGAAACCATCGAGAACCCGCTGTCCTTCACGGAGAAAGACCCGCACGAGATCAGGTGCATCAGGACCGCCGAAGCGCGGACTCTCCCGCTTGGGAGGTTGTTGACCGTCCGATCTTCTCCATTGACGGTCGAGATCAAAAGACGCCCGTCCGATTTGATGAGGGATTCCAGGGTTTCGGGGCTGGACGACGACGGCGGGGGTGAGATCTCATCCCCGCACAGCTCCTCCGATGCCGGCGGCGGCTGCGGCGGCTCCAAAGATTCCTTCGCGGAAGCCCGCCGGCGCTGCTGCTTCCTGTCGTCGGTCTGCGTCGACGCGGCGACGGCGCGGACGGCCGCGGCGGCTGACTCCGTCGTCGGTTCGGGCTTGCAGACCTTGTACTCGTTCAGATCGAGTGACGTCCACGACGGCTGCTTCTTCCGCCGGGGGAGGGGGAAGTCCGGAACATCGGCCGCCTGAGGCTGCGGGGGAAGCCTCTCCGAAGAGCTGGAGGAGATGGAGTCTATAGATCGGACGGCGGAGGAGGGGTCGATCAGGAGCTCGGATCCTTTGAGGACGTACTCGTGACCGTGGACGGGGTAGATGAAGTCGTCCTCAGAGAGATCGTGCCACACGAATCCATTTTTGTAGCTTCTGAAATCCCCAAAAAAAATTCATCAAAATCGATTTAGCCCTAAAAGGCTTCAACGAATCAAATCAAAGCCATTCAGAAGTTACCGTTTCGAAGACCAAGCGTACATGTTCGCCATGCCTTTCCCTCTCAGGAAGTTGAGTCGATTCATCACATCTTCAGAGAAAAACAAGCAGAGAAAGACAGATTCAGAGAGAGAAACAAAGAGAATTGGTTCTCGTTAGGGAGTCTGACTTACCTCTCATGTAGAGACCGTCGGAGGAGGAGGAAGAGAGAGAGATCTCCATGAAGTGAGGATGTTCGAGATTGCCGTTCCGGCTGAGGTAATACACGACGGGAACCTTATTCTCCGACGGCGGCGGCGGCGGTCTCGACTTCGGCGGCTCAGTCCAGATTCTAGTCCTCTCCGGACTCGTCTCCCTCTCCCGCCACTGCCTCTGGATCTCCGATTTGGCTCTCGAAGCCATCGCCATCGCCGCAACAACAAGAGCTTCAACGGAAGCTTTTATGGGAGATTCGAAGGTGAAAAGTCTTTATTTCGTTCTTTCGATTCGAAGGGGGGTATATATAGGGGGGAACGGGGAAGAGTTTGAAAAGGATGCGAGGGACAACGGGAAGCGAACAAACGAAGCTCATGGGATTACTGTAATAAAAAAACGCGAGTGTGTGTAATTGGAAAATAGTTTCAAAAGATCTCGTGATACGATATGACGAGAAAAGGCGAGGAATCTCACGGTACGGATTGTTTATGGACGAAATTACACCCCCTACGCTTCACGTACTAGCCACTAAGGTAGGGTTTAGAGGGTTATTCTCGTCGTTTCGGGGTTTTCCGAAATGGGTTTCTGTTGTTTATGGTATACCGCGTGATATTGGATTTCGAGACGTAGAGAGAAATTGACCCGTTCCTTTTGGAAAGCAATCTCTAGGGCTGACGTCATGCATTTTTAAAATTTTTATTTACTGATTGAAACACATGTGCAACGCAGTGCAAGACACTTGGAATGATGCGCAATATAATATAATATAATATAAATTATTATATGTATCCAAACATTTAGAGATGTATTCAAAATCAGAATGAAAATTTTATGAAAGATTTTTCTATGTAATTGTTGATGAAATATACTATGATGATGCGCCATAAAATATTTCATCTATTTTAAATCGTATTGAAATTTAAGAAATATTCTCTATATTTAACGATCCAAATCGCATGTGATAATCATATACCAAAGTTAGACTTGCAATTACCCCCAACTAATCCAGAGAGAGAGAGAGAGAGAGAGAGATCGATTTCTCTTGTGGGAAGGCCAAGCAATTAAGTCCCTTCTTCTGGGTTGACTTGATCTAATAAGCAGAATAATACAAATTAATCCTAAGAAGCTCAAGCACTTAAGAAGGCAACTCCATTGCATTTTATATGACTCAAAGTTAACACAACATAAACAAGTACAATTTTGTTTAGTTAATACAATGACGTATTAAGTCATAATAACGAAAAGCCCTAAAAGATGAAGAGTAAGGTTCAAACAGTCCTTTTTATTTAGTAAAGCTGTAAATAATCCAAAGAATGAGCAATTTTTCGACAGTTAAGCTTTGAAGACTGAAACTTGAATCTAAATTTTTTTTCTTTCGTTGTGGCCTCCATCGTTCTTGATGATGTCCACATCTTCCACCTCATCGATACACTCTACATATTGAGCAATCCAACGTCCCATTGCTCTGTCGTTTTCATTAATTTTATTTGCCCTTGTGTAGAACATATATTTCTTCCCGATGCATGACATCAAATTCCTGTTGAACTTGGATTGCATCTCTTTCTATATTGGGATGTGGATAAAATTAGTACATTGGAATATTTAATATTAAATGAACCTAAATTGTCAATTTACCTCTTTCATTCATGCTGATATATTGTGAAACGGGACAACCAATTAAGATCTTAGATTCATCAAACAGGGTAATCACAATGATTTGTACTTCATTTGTCACAATAAGCTTGAGGATGTACTTAAAAAAAGTGTATGTCATAAGTAATATGTTGTTATATGATCAGGCCACCTATTAATTTAGTAATATGTACCTCTGAATGCATTCGACATCATTTTTTTTTACATTTGTAGCATTCCACTCCGCCTTCTTTCATTTCCACCTTACTAAAGTACTTTTTGCATGCATTGTAAAACGTTTGTCTTTTGTTTTCGATGCTGAGGATGTTTCCTTTGTAGGAGCAGAAGGTTGTCTACAGTTTTATATAATTTTGGTATGTTAATTATTGTGATGAAGTATGAAAATTTAGAGTGCACAAGTAGTTATTATACGTGTGTATGTGTGTGTATTATAATTCATATATACCTGGATTTTCGATGTCCCTTCTAGGATGATTTGGTCGATTGTCATTTTTGTGGAGTGTCGAACTGTCTTTGTCGGTGAGAGGATGAATTTTTGTTCCCCAGGCTTGTTTATAAATAGCAAACTGTAATTTTATGTTAGTTATTTATCTAGAGTAATATGATCCACTAAAGTTGAATATAATTAATTAATGAAGACCAAGACCATACCGTTCTCGAAGCTCCTTCACC